>CAWUFW010009185.1:647500-808688 GCA_963921515.1 Calotriton arnoldi
CATTCCTGGACATAATGAAGAAGATACATCGAAATTCATGGAAATTCATACAATTAATACAATCAATTATATAAAAACGATAAAATACCATAAAATTCTATTGGTTATCTATTATAAATAGGTGTGCAAATCTTCTGTATTGTTAAGCCCTCCTGGGTGCCTTCTGAGTCAAATTCTAATATGTATTTTGTTTCTAAGCTGCCTAAGTTTGCCTTCCCGGTTCCCGCCTTCTTTTGGGCCGGTACTGACTCTATGGCATAATATTTAAGATCTTTCAGATTGCTACTATGTTGTTCCCTGAAATGTCTGGCCACCGGGTAACTAACATCATTATTGGTGATGGCCCTCATATGTTGCAAGATTCTTTTGTGTACTGCCAACTTAGTACTGCCTATGTATTTTAATCTGCAACTGCATTCTAGCACATGCACTGGAAATTCAGTTTTACATGTAAGGTGTGATATTTCGCACTCTACTGCTGAATGCAGTTTGATACGTGGTGGTATTAACACCGTGTTGGCAGGCTTTGCAAGATGTGCATCTGAAAAATCCTTTTCTAGCTGTCAGCCACATAGTTTTTCCCTGATCCTCCGGGCTACTTCTGACTAATGAATTGGCCATACTGGTTGTTTTTCTAAAGGTAATAGAAGGGTTGTTGAGTAACAGTTTACCTATTAAAGGGTCATCTCTCACGATTGGCCAATTTCGTCTGATGATGGTTCTGAGCTGTTTTTCTTGTTTAGAGAAACCTAAAATAAGTCTGATTGGTTCAGCCATCTTTTGCTTATCTTCAGGTTTTTTACTGTATTGCAATAAGTCTGCTCTAGCCTGTTTCTTGGATTTTGTAATTGCTGTATCAATAACCGTTGTTTTGTAACCTCTTGTTAGAAAACGTGCGCAACATTCTGTTTGTTTATTGTCTGCATCTACCTCATCACTGCATATGCGCCTTATACGGAGCATTTCCCCATAGGGGATGCTATTGATGAGGTGGGCAGGGTGCACACTTGATGCATGGAGCAGTGTGTTGCCTGCTGTAGGTTTCCTAAACAGTGTAGTCGCTAAGCAATTATTCACAATTTTGATTTGCACATCCAAAAACGTAACCTCCATATTACTCATGGTATAAGTAAATTTAAGATTGACATCATTTATATTTAGTTGTTCTATGAAATCCTTAGCACTTTGTTGGGTTCCCCGCCATATAATAAATAAGTCATCTATGAATCTGAGCCAAGTTACAATCTGTTTAGAAAATGCCTGTTCGTGCTTCCTCATGAGGACCAGCTCCTCCCACCACCCCATAAATTATCAGGCATAACTGCGGGAGAAGCTGGCCCCCATGGCAACTCATTGTGTTTGCTGGTACATTTGATTATTAAAAATAAACAGATTATTCTCCAGACAGAACAGAATCATATTAATAAGCATTTTGTTGTGTTGCGCATATCTTATTGGCCTATTAGACAGGAAATATTCGACAGCCCTAATTCCGTCCCTGTTTCTGATGCATGTGTAGAGTGACGACACATCAAGGGCTATAAGTAAGATTCCGATTTCCATTCCATGTCTTTGATCTTACGTAAAAATCACAAGTGTCTTGTACATACGATTTCAAATTCATTACATGCTCCTGTAAGAAGAAATCTATGTACCTGGACATATTTTCCAATGGACCATTACATGCAGCAATGATGGGTCTACCTGGTGGTCTATGTATGTCTTTATGAATTTTAGGGACAAAATATATGACAGGTATGGACGGATGTTCTTTCTTTAAAAACTTATATTCGTCCCAATTTATTAGATCCAAGCTTTTATATATATATACAGACACCAAAATTGACCTATACAAATATATTCGCAAGCTCAAACTCAATTAGTGGCATACAGTCAGGACAGGGGGCCAGCACAGAACAGTGGTATCTGAGACCCAGGGTAATGAGATCGATCTTGACATCAGGGACATGGACACTCTAGTTACACTACTGCAATTACAACATGAGCCCAATCAGGCGGAGACCAGTATCACGGAAACCTATTGTAGTGATTGAGTCCACGCAGGTTGGTGTGATTCAGGTAGTTTTATTCAAGATGGTATAATAGAGAGATCAAGTCCATATCAAGATCATATCAAGACCCCACCAGGAGCAGCCAGCATGCTGCTCAGCCCAGCCAACTGTGAAGGTTTGACTCCTAACATTCCATAAGATGACATCATAGCAAGGTTCTACAGGCAGAGCATGAATAGCATTGAACTCAGGATATAACATATCCCCCTTTCTCCCAAATGAACAAAAAGAACACAATGAGAGAGAAAGAGAGAAGAAACCAGAAAGAGAAAACATAGAGGTAACAGAACCGCAAAACAATCTAAAGAAGAGCAACATCAGGTAACAGAGAAGAAAGGAAAACAGACATAGAAACCATCCTCCCTTCTTACACAACAGAAAAGAAGAAAAAACAACAACGTCAGATAAAAGAAAGCACAAAAGACTGCCCCAAAGCACACCCACTGGCCAGAACAGGAATGAAAGGAGGCTGAAAAAGGAAAACTAACAGAACACAGGGCTATAGGCTGCGACGAACGCAGAGGAAGGAAACACGACAGAAAAGCAGAGGAAAGCCCAAAATCCACAAGAGAGACAAGAAGAAGACCTCAGATGGAAAACAGAAAAGAAGAAAGAAACAAGGAAATGGATGATTCTTCATCTAAACACCATTATCATTACACACTGACAAAAATGTAATGCAAAGATAACAGTGCAAATATAGCAATAAAAAAATACAATATAAACGTCGAATGCATGTGTGAGAACCCATGACTAATCTCTTGAGATAGAGATGCGTTGTGCACAAAACTGGTAATGCTCCCCATACACATCTCAGAGTAAGGACCAACTTTGTGAGGAAAAACCATACCGTGCACTGTAGTAATGTAACTGTGTTAATACAGCACATATGAGTAGGTACTCATGACAAAACAGTGTATATACTTAATGCAAAGGGGCTACACCCTTGCATAGCTCCCAGGAGGGAGGTTGAACAGAGTTGTGCACACCCTATGTAGGGCAAACAAATAAGACGAGAGGTGTCCATGTATGGACAAATAGTGTGAATATACCACACTGTGCACTGAAGCAACATAAATGTCAGCTTTTCGGGTAGGAACCCGTGACTAAAATGTGGGTAGGAACCCGAACACATGGGTAGGGACCCATGACTATACTCTTGAAATAAAACTGTGTACAAGACAACAGTGAGCAGATGGGACTTAAACGCATTGCTGGCAAATGGGACTAAAACCCATTGTAGTCCCTGTGTTGGGAGACAAGTGGCAAGCAAGAGACAGTGAAAAATGGACTCTTTACGGCGTGTACCCTGACGGTGTGTACCTACGGGGTGTATACCTAGGATCAATGAACAATATAGAGACGTAAACAACAATGCGAAGCAATGGAGTATGAAGCAAAATGTAAAGGTTTAGAGTTGTGACTCCACACCGGTGAGCGACTACTCACCCGAGTAACGCTTCCCTAGAACATCCTTTGGCTAAGGAAATAATGATCACTGAAATGTGGGCAGCTAGACCCATAACACTGTAACATTGTAACTCCAACCATAGAACATTTGAAAACGGAGCTAGAACTCACCAACACCATTAATACAGGTAGGTAAAAAATAGCACGTTAAAATTACCCACCCCAATAAACGTATAAACTCTCCAATGCATTGGAGCATAAGACATACCATACAACAAAATGCCACAATGTGATACACAATGCCTTAAACAAAGATCAGCACAACTGTCTGTAAACTTGTGCAAACCGCTCCGTAAGGCATAGAACAAGAATATTAAATAATGTAGAAACTTAGCTGCAGAGCGTCCCTTCATATCCTGTCAAACAATCACTGGAAAGTCCCAAGGAAACGCCATATTCTCCTAATGGTAAAACGTTGCAGCATCCGATGAGAAGAACAGCATCCAATGAAGCTTCCAACCGCGTCACCGGTTAACAGCAACGAGATCCGGAAAACTTTATGAACGTGACGTGGTTGGCAAAGCAAGTGGTTGGCAAGAACTTGAGGAAAATGCAGAGGACTTCAAAATGGAGGCACGCTGTCGACGTCGCTGCAGGGTGGCTCACGGTGCGTCTGAGCACCAAAACGTCTCAAAGTAGCCGTGGGCGGCGAAGGTGTCACAACGTAGGACATCATGGAGAATGGCCGACGTCACAGGGGATGAGTGACGGCTTCGCTGGGTCGAGAGTGGAAGGTAAGGCTGCACGCGCACTTTTTAAAAAGCTGCACACGCAAGATGAGCGCGAGATGCCAGGCTCGTGAGGAAATTTGAAAGAGGCGGTTGAACTGCCAAATGTCGAGGGGGCAGCTGGGGGCCCAAAAATGAACAAAAGTAAACTTACCCCAGAAGTCCACAAATGCAACCATAACAAGAATGGTTGAAAGACAATTATACACCAAACGGTCACCACACCAGACTTGCTTAACTTGAAGTGCGGGGCCGTGGGTGGAAATCTCTGCGCCTGGAGTAGACGTGTGAATGTATGTTGAAGAATGACTTTATAGTTGTGCAAGGCTATGTGTTGCGATCTCTGCACACGTTGTAGACACTTGTATCCTTCAAAGTCATTCTTCAGGCACCTCCAAAATAGCGCCAACACCTGGCACTAGACGGATTTGGCGCAGGACAAAGACGTTGATGAGAGAGAGACTTGCCCTCACAGAAAGCACAGTACAAGTAGAGGTAGCAGTGAGCAAGCAGCAGTCTTCCTTCCCATAATGCAGACGTTGATGAATGGCAGGCAGCACAGATTAGAGCCAGAAACACACTTCTTCCAGACAGTGCAGACGTTAAGGAGTGGCAGGCTTACCCTCATAGAAAGCACAGCACAGGACGCAGTTAAGTAGTGGGGAGTAGACGCCCAAGACAGGATGGGCAGCTCTTGTGGTGGCACTCCCCCAGACGCACAGGAACAACTGGCAGACTGCTGTGGGCGACCGATGGGAGGTCACTGGTGGGGTCAGGATGGCAGTTGACTAGCTTCACTTGAGTTGCAGTAGGTCCTGTGTTTTAAAAGTTGCTTGAGGTTCTTGAAGAGGTGACAGACGCAGGTTCACTTCAGGATCGTCGCCAAAAACTTGTGGTGATTGAGTCCACGCAGGTTGGTGTGATTCAGGTAGTTTTATTCAAGATGGTATAATAGAGAGATCAAGTCCATATCAAGATCATATCAAGACCCCACCAGGAGCAGCCAGCATGCTGCTCAGCCCAGCCAACTGTGAAGGTTTGACTCCTAACATTCCATAAGATGACATCATAGCAAGGTTCTACAGGCAGAGCATGAATAGCATTGAACTCAGGATATAACACCTATGTACTAGATGAGTTGGGCATTACCCATGATGCGGCAGCCAGTACCAACTTCAAGCCACGGTCTACTTTCTTGCCCACTCTTCCTCACGACAGTATTGACACATTCCATGAGGTAGTCATCAAATCCCTCATGGAATATCGGTACAAATCACATCACAGGAACAGGGCACCGGGCAATCTCACCTTTACACAAAGGCAGGCCCTTATTTCGCTAGCTGGGGACAATGATATTGTGATACGTCCCGCCGATAAGGGAGGCAATGTGGTGCTACTAGATCGTGACATGTACATAACCGAGGCTATGAGACAACTCAATGACACCAGGATTTACATTTACATTTCCAGAGACAAGTATAGTAGGAGTATTACCACGATGTGGGACAAACTGAGTGAGTGGAAGGACAGGGGGATTCTAGAGTGGGAGAAGTACTGCTTTCTCAAAAAAGACCATCCCAGACTCCCTGTCTTATATTTACTTCCTAAAATTCACAAGGATCCACTTGTCCTCCCTGGGCGCCCCATAGTGTTCTCGAGAGGCAGTGTTTTGTAGCACGTGTCCAAGTATGTTGACCACTTCCTAAGGGACCACGTTGCCAATCTAGCATCTTATATCAGAGTCGCCAAAAACTTTCTGAGCAAATTACAGGATATTGAGTGGGAGGAAGATTTCCTTCTCATCACTCTAGATGTCAACTCCCTGTATACGATTATTGACCATCAACAAGGTTTGGAGGCATGTAGACATTTTTTGCGCAAGAGACAGGTCAGATTCAGGGACCACACAGCGATGATTTTGGACATGATAGAGCATTGTCTCAGTAACAACATCTTTCTTTTTGACGGAGTAATCTACAGACAAACGACTGGGACTGCCATGGGTTCGTGCTTCGCACCCAGTTTTGCCAATCTATTTATGGGCCTGTGGGAGGAGGAGGTCTTTTGCAGTTCCGGGCTAGCTCCGGATGTTGGTCTGGTCGTGGTGTGGCTCAGGTACATCGACGACATGTTCATCATCAGGAGGGGCTCGGAGAGTCTAGCAGTAGATTTCATCGGTAAACTCAACACCAACAACCACAGTATACTCCTGACGAGCAATATCAGTAACACCACAGTAGACTATCTGGACGTCAGGGCAGAGATCAGGCAGAATAGAATACATACAAAACTGTTCCGGAAGAGCACGGCTGGCAACAGCCTGCTACATGCCCTCACTGGTCACCCAGAAACCCTCAAATGGAGCATTCGGATCTACTAAGGGCCAAACGTAACTGTAACACCGAAGAAGCATACCAACAGGAGCGTAGGACCATGATCGAAAGATTCAGGGAGAGGGGATATCCCATCTGGGTTCTTAAGAAGGCAAGTGAAAGAGCTGATGGCATCAGCAGACAGGAGACACTTACAGACAAAGTCGACAATGCAATAGAACAGACTAAGGACAGCACCAGGATAATTTTGACATACAACAGCGATGCTGGTGATGTCAAGAAGATTCTGGTGAAGAACTGGAACATACTCAAGTCCGATAGCATCATTGGCAGTAACATTGATGATAGACCTCGCATCACCTACAAGAGAGGATGCAGCCTTAGGGACATGTTGGTCAACAGTGACATCACGAAATCACCGAGCACTTACACGCATAACCTTCAGGGCTTTTTTCCTTGCGGCCACTGTAAGGCGTGCAGGAATAGTCTGATGCGCAAAGAAATCACACGATGGCCAACCAGTAGGGTCATCTCTCAATTCCTCACGTGCAGCACAACTTTTGTTATATATATGATTGAGTGCCTGTGTAAATTATGGTACATAGGCAGCACCACCCTGATGGCTAAGAAGAGAATACTGGAGCACATGAGGGCTGTTACCAACAGGGATCCCTGGTATCCAGTAGCCCAACATTTTCAGCATAGACACTTCTCTGATGCTTCACAACTGTCCTATTGTGCCATAGAACAGATCAAGAATGATCTCAGAGGGGGCGACAGAGTTCTCAAGCTCAGGAAGAAGGAGTCCAAGTACATAATAGACTTTCAGACCAGAATCCCAGGGGGTTTGAATCAGGATGAGGAACTTGCTGTTCACCTCAGAGAGGAATAGTGTTTCGCTCTTGTTTTCTGCTCTTCTTCCGCATGTATTAGAAACCGAATTTCTCAAGCAATATGAGAACTTGTGCTTTATTTGTTTTTTAAATTTTCTCCTTTGACATTAATATTTTCCTTTTGTACTTTCTTTTTCAGGAGGAAAGGAAGGGACCCACCTTCATTTCACTCACGAGCACGGGTTCCCTACCCTTTTCTTCATCGTCACTCTTGGGATGTCGTCACAGATAAGACAAACCATGTATGATTTGATTCTTTCTTTGGGGATCTATGGGCACAATGCCTTTACCTGAGTCAGAATATGCCAGGGCATTTGTCCAGGATTATCTGTGCTTTCCGACGAAGTGTTTGTACTCATGTAGTTTTTTAGTTTCTTTTGTTAACCTGGTCTGTCCTATTCCTAGGGGTCGACATTCCTTTACACAGTAGTGTACAGGCACTATGCCTTCATGCGCATGACTATTGTGTTATTTGATACTTGTTGTCCAGCACCAGGTCATGCTTATTTGTGGCAACTGTCTGGACTGGTCAATCCCTTAGAGGGTCTTTATTCAACTACACAATACTGTACAGGCACTATGCCATTACATGTCAGGACCACTGTGTCACATGTTAATATTGTCCAGTTGTTATACTCATTTGTGGTAACTGCCATTGGATCTCCAATTTTCACCTAGTACCTTGTTTGGGATGCACCATGTAAGCTCAATACCTGTTCTGACCGGAGTTTTTACACCATTCCAATATGGCCAATATATATATATATATATATATATTCACTGAAAAAACCGTAGGTTTCAGACATGTTATAGTTACAAATTAGCATTTAAAAAACCTTTGAAATTCACTGAAAAAACCATAGGTTTCAGGGACGTTATAGTTACAAATTAGCATTTAAAAAACCGTTGAAATTCACTGAAAAAACCATAGGTTTTAGGGACAGTTATAGTTAGTTGGACATTGCACTCGTACAAAACCCGTGAAATTCCCCCATTATAGTTAGTCCAGCTAACTATAACTCGCGCCCACGCAATGCACTGCTGATGACGTCACATATTACATCACTCATGACATGGTCAGTGACATCACTGATGACATCACTGATGACATCTCCAAATGACATCACTGATGACATCATCCAGTGACTGTGTGTTTCTGTAAAGTTTAAATATTTTTAATATATATAGGAAAAGACGTATTGAAGAATGAGTGGGTGTGTAAGTGTCTGTATGGATGATTTAGTAGGTGCGTGACTGACTGTATAAGTGAGTGATTTAACGTATCTTACTGAATGCATGGGTTAGTGACTAAACTGGGTGAATGTCTGTATCCGTCTGTCTGTTGCTGTGTAAGTGGCTGCATGTGTTTGAGAATAGCTACATGAGTGTCTATATGAGTTATTGAATGCTTGTGTGAGTATCTGTATGGGTGCCTGAGTGTTTGTGTGGGAGGGGTGTGTGCGACTCTGTGCATAGATGTGTGAGTGGGTGATTCACTGGGTGGATGGTTTCAAGAGTGCATCTGTGATAGACTGTATGGGTGGGTAAGTGTGTGTAAGAGTGTGTTAGTGAGTGAATGTATGTCCCAGTGGTACATGTGTGAGTAACTACATATGTGAAAGGCAATATATATGTGTGTTGGAGTATATAAATAGCTATAAGCAAGAGTGACTGATTGTGATAGTGGCTGTATGGATGAGTGTGTGCTTGTATCAGTGATTGTATAAGAGCGTAAGAATGTGCTAGTATTTGTATGAGTAAGTGAGCTGGTGTGTGTATAACTGTATAGGTGAGTAAATGGTAGTGTGTTTAATTATTTGCATGACTGACTAGGTGTGTGAGTACCTCTATGGATGAGTGGCGGTGTTTGAGTGTCTATATAGGAGTATGAGTGCATATGATAGTCCTGTACTGAGTGACCGTAAATATGAGTGACTGTTCGGGTGAGTGAGTGGATGTGTGCGTAGACCTAAGAATCAGTGAGTGGGTATGTAGTTATTGGTGTTGGAGTGTCTATGGTTTTGCGAATGGCAGTCTGTACTTTAGAGTGGGTGTATCAAAGGTTATATTAGGGTGTGAGAAGATGCATGAAATTATCACATGGATGATGTCATCAGTGATGTCATCAGTGATGTCATTTGAGATGTCATCAGTGATGTCATCAGTGATGTCACTGACCATGTCATGAGTGATGTAATATGTGACGTCATCAGCAGTGCATTGCGGGCGCGAGTTATAGTTAGCTGGACTAACTATAACGGGGGAATTTCACGGGTTTTGTACGAGTGCAATGTCCAACTAACTATAACTGTCCCTAAAACCTATGGTTTTTTCAGTGAATTTCAACGGTTTTTTAAATGCTAATTTGTAACTATAACGTCCCTGAAACCTATGGTTTTTTCAGTGAATTTCAAAGGTTTTTTAAATGCTAATTTGTAACTATAACATGTCTGAAACCTACGGTTTTTTCAGTGAATTTCAAAGGTTTTGTAAATGACAATTTTTAAATGTATTAATTGTTATATAAATTTTTAAAATACTGATTTACTACATTTTTAGAAACAATTTTTTTTTACATATTTTATTATTTAAATTACATTGTAATTACATTATACATTACATTACAAAAAATACTTTCTCTTAATGAATTACTTTAGTTTAAATACTTTGCAGATAGGCAATAGACTTTTAAGTACAGTAGTTACAGTTGTTGCAATGGGCAACACATTTTCAAACACAATGCAACATTCAGCTCAATGTGAATTTCTAGTTAAATGCAATTAGTTACTTTATAGATTACTTTTCTAACCACAGGACTGGATCCTAGATTCAGTCCTGGGACATCTCCTGTAAACAGTTGAGTAAAAGCGTTTTGGTTACAGTCGTGATTTTTAAGGAATATTATTGTATTTTAAAAGTTGACACTTTGAAACTTTTTCTCATAGAATCACCAATGTTATCCTATGGAAGGAAATTCACTTAGCAGGTAAAAACTGTTATCGTTACTTTTTCTTACTCAGTGTTGGATCCTGGATCCAGCACTGGTGCATCTCCTGTAAACAGTTGAAAGAATGCGTTTAAGTCATACTGTCGATTTTTAAGGAATATTTGTAGTTTGTGAAAATCAACACTTTGAAACTTTTTTGCTGAAAACCAGTCAATGTTAGCCTATGAAGGAAATTCAAGTTACCGGTAAGTACGGTTAAAATTACTTTTGAGGATCAGTACTGGGCTGAAACATGCAGCACTGAGGTCTCTCCTGATAACAGGTAAGTAAATCGGAATTCGTATTTCGGCTGATTTTAGAGGAATATTTTAAAGTTCCAAAACTCCACACTTAGAAGAATTTCCAAGTGAAACCAGTCAATGTTAGCCTATGGAAGGAAATTCAAGTTACTGGTAAGTACGGTTAAAATTACTTTTCAGGACCAGTACTGGGCTGAAAGATGCAGCACTGAGGTCTCTCCTGATAACAGGTGAGTAAATCAGAATTCGGATTTCGGCTGATTTTAGAGGAATATTTGTATGTTTCAAAAATCAACACTTAGAAGAATTTCCAAGTGAAACCAGTCAATGTTAGCCTATGAAGGAAATTCAAGTTACCGGTAAGTACGGTTAAAATTACTTTTCAGGATCAGTACTGGGCTGAAAGATGCAGCACTGAGGTCTCTCCTGATAACAGGTGAGTAAATCGGAATTCGTATTTCGGCTGATTTTAGAGGAATATTTTAAAGTTCCAAAACTCCACACTTAGAAGAATTTCCAAGTGAAACCAGTCAATGTTAGCCATGAAGGAAATTCAAGTTACCGGTAAGTATGGTTAAAATTACTTTTCAGGATCAGTACTGGGCTTAAAGATGCAGCACTGAGGTCTCTCCTGATAACAGGTGAGTAAATCGGAATTCGTATTCCGGCTGATTTTAGAGGAATATTTTAAAGTTCCAAAACTCCACACTTAGAAGAATTTCCAAGTGAAACCAGTCAATGTTAGCCTATGAAGGAAATTCAAGTTACCGGTAAGTACGGTTAAAATTACTTTTCAGGATCAGTACTGGGCTGAAAGATGCAGCACTGAGGTCTCTCCTGATAACAGGTGAGTAAATCGGAATTCGTATTTCGGCTGATTTTAGAGGAATATTTTAAAGTTCCAAAACTCCACACTTAGAAGAATTTCCAAGTGAAACCAGTCAATGTTAGCCTATGAAGGAAATTCAAGTTACCGGTAAGTACGGTTAAAATTACTTTTCAGGACCAGTACTGGGCTGAAAGATGCAGCACTGAGGTCTCTCCTGATAACAGGTGAATAAATCGGAATTCGTATTTCGGCTGATTTTAGAGGAATATTTTAAAGTTCCAAAACTCCACACTTAGAAGAATTTCCAAGTGAAACCAGTCAATGTTAGCCTATGGAAGGAAATTCAAGTTACTGGTAAGTACGGTTAAAATTACTTTTCAGGACCAGTACTGGGCTGAAAGATACAGCACTGAGGTCTCTCCTTATAACAGGTGAGTAAATCGGAATTCCTATTTCGGCTGATTTTAGAGGAATATTTGCACAATGGTGAAGGGAGGGGGCGGGGCCTGAGGTGACATCTTTGCAAACGCGCCCCGTGGCGCGTTTTAAGTTGGGGGATTAAGTCCCCTTGAATCCTGAGGGTCCCTAGGGGCCAACTAGACCACCAGGAACCTCCAATATGCGCCAGGGCTGCGTTGCAGAGACGTGTAGAGAGGCCACACCCCTTTTACACCTCTCTGCAACGCAGCTCTGTGGCGCATTCTGGATGTACCTGTTGGGCTAGTTGGCCCCCAGGGACCCTCAGGATTGAAGGGGATTTAATTCCCCATCTTAAAACGCGCCACGGGGCCTGTTTGCACACATGTCACCTGAAGCCCCGCCCCTCCCTTCACCACTGTGCAAACGCGCCCCGTGGCGCGTTTTAAGTTGGGGGATTAAGTCCCCTTGAATCCTGAGGGTCCCCGGAGTCCAACTAGCCCACCATATACCTCCAAAAGCGCCACAGAGCTGCCGTTGCAGAGAGGTGTAAAAAGGGGCGTGGCCTCTGTACACCTCTCTGCAAGGCAGCCCCTGGCGCATACTGGAGGTACCTGGTGGGCTAGTTGGCCCCCAGGGACCCCCAGTATTCAAGGGGAATTGCTTCTCTCTGCAAACGCGCCAGGGGGCGCGTTTGCAGAGTGGTGAAGGAAGGGGGCGGGCCTGCGGGCCCGATCGTTTTTTTTTTCTCTCCTGAAGGGGGGCTGTGTGGCCCCCTTCCTTTTTCTTTTTTGGGCCCTGGGGACCCCATCCCCCAGGGCCTTACCCCTTTTTTTAAATTACCTTAAAAAAAAAACGGGAAGGGGGCCGCGTGGCCCCCTTCCCTGGGCCTGTATTGGCCCCGGGGACCCCATCCCCGGGCATGGCCTCTATATTTATTTTTTTGAGGGGGCAGCGTGGCCCCCTCCTCTGGCCATTTTAAGGCCCCGGGGACCCCATCTCCCGGGGCCGGCCTTTCCATTTTTTTTTTTTTAATTTTTCTCTTTTTTGGGGAGGGGGCCGCGTGGCCCCCCTCCCGGGCCACTACTTGCCCCGGGGACCCCATCCCCCGGGGCTGGCCCTCTCCGTTGGGGACTGTGGGGGTCCCCAATCCCCCACAGTCCCGCCGGCTCCCCACGTCCCTTGGGAGCCGGCATTGCTGTTCCACATGGGGAGCAGCTGACATGCTGCTCCCCATGTGGAAAGCATCGCTTTGGATATTGGAAGAGAGAGCAGGTTTCCCTGCTCTCTCTTCCAATATCCAAAGCAGTTTGCTATGGCAGGACGGGAGCCGCGGAGCAGAACTACAGTGTCCCGGGGGTAGGCACCCCGGGACACTGCAGGAGCCGGCCCTGGGGGTGGTGGTCCCCAGGGCCATCAAGGGCTCCAGGAGGGGGCCGCGCGGCCCCCTCCCATTCAGTACACACCCCCGGGGAGGTGGTGGTCCCCGGGTTCTCGGGGTCCGTAACGGACCCCCATATTAAAATGTTTAGTGCCCCGGGGAGGTGGTGGTCCCGGGCGTGTGGGGGCTGGAGCCCCCCCACACAGGTTTAATAATTATTAAAAAAAGCCCCGGGAGGTGGTGGTCCCGGGGCTGCGGAGGGCTCAGAGCCCTCCCGCACCATTTTTTAAAAAGCCCCGGGGGTGGCGGTCCCCGGGGCTTGGGAGGCCCCCCACACATTAAATTATCCCCTCACCATGCCCCCGGGACTTGGGCCACCCGGGGGCCAATTAACATCGAAGCGCGGGAGACCGCGCTTCGATTTTTTTTTTTTTTTGCCCAGGGGGTCCTTGTGGGACCCCCTGAGCAAACCTAGGGGGTCAGGGTGTTTCTACTCTGCCCCCTTTGTGCGCTTTGCGCACTTGTTTCTGTCCCTCGGTTCTACCGAGGGACAAAATGGCTGCCAACATTTCCTGAATCGGAATGTTGACAGCCAGCTGACAGCCAATTAACATGCAGCTCGTGATCGGGACGGTGCGCGCAGGGTGCGCTGAGGGTACGCGGACCCTACTCGGCCATAGATATATATGTACTTTTACTTTTGATTTTCTCAGCAACTACTGAACGGATTTACACCATTTAACAAAAGGGTTCTTTCTGAACCAAGAACTACCTCTTTGCCAAATTTGGTGTAATTCCGTTCAGCAGTTCGGGCTGTAGCCGTGTCTAAAGTTTCCTATGGGAAAATGCATGGGGAAAACGCGTTTTGGGACCCCCTTTTTCTCGGCCCCCGCTTGACGTATCCCCCGAGACTTTCAGGGTAGGAGCGGACCGGAGCGCCCCACGAAGTTTGAAAATTTCGCGAAGATACGTCAACCGGCAAGAGAGTTATTTCAAATAGAATGTCGCGGATTTCCTATGGATAATAGGTTGTAACTATAACTATCTACTGGCGACCGCCAGTAGATAATATATATATATATATATATATATATATATATATATATATATACATATATATATATATATATATACATATATATGTATATATATATATATATATATACATATATATATATATATATATACATATATATATATACATATATATACATATATATATATATATATATATATATATATATATATATATGCAAAACACAATTCAAAGATGCTGCGCACTCTGGCCGTAATTTAAGATGATTTATTTCATGATTTCAAGCAAACACGATCAACTGACAAACGCGTTTCAGCCTCCTGGCCTTCGTCAATGTCAGTTATTCCCTGCATAAACACTCTATATAACCATAAATGTTCTCATTGGTTAACGGCAGGAACTAAAACATAAACATAAAAAAGGGACTTATCGATTCAGTCCTTTGTTCATAAAGGTGTCAGCCATCTTAACACTATATAATTTCATTCTATGGGGGCTATGTTCATGACTTTCTTATGCTTTCCAAAGTTGGATATTTATACCAATTGAACAAGATAAAGGCAAATTAATCAACATATAATCATAATGAGAGAAAAGTTAGTTTGACATGAAATTCATTAATACCATTACAAATGAATAAATAAGTCAATTTCAGCCCTTACAATAAATGAACAATTCATTAATATTTTACTCATATTTACGTGGGCTTTCCCTACTCTCATCTCATTGTTAGATGGAGCCATCAATCATGCTCTGTATGAGCCTACTTTGCCCGTCATGGACACCCCTCTGGAAACCTGCTCTCGCTTCCAAGAAGCAAAGCAGTATTGCTTTTGGACAAGGGGAGCTGCATGTCAGCAGCTCCCCTTGTCCAAAAGCAATGCCGGCTCCCGCAGGAGGCGGGGAGCCGGCAGGGACCGCGGGGGCATTGGGGCTCCCCCCACGGTCCCTATCAAGGAGGCCAGGCCCCGGGCGATGGGGGTCCCCGGGGCCAAAAGTGCCCAGGGAAGGGGGGCCCCGCGGCCCTCCTCCCTTTTGTAATAAAAAATAAAAAAATAAGGCTGGGCCCTGGGGGATGGGGTCCCCGGGGCCAAAATTGGCATCAGGAGGGGGGGGCCACGTGGCCCCCCTCCAAAATGTAAAAAAAAAAGAAAGGCTGGCCAGGCCCAGGGGGATGGGGTCCCCGGGGCCAAGAGAGGCCCAAGGAAGGGGAGCCACGCGGCCCCCATTCCAAAAATACATTTTTGCTGGGCCCTGGGGGATGGGGTCCCCGGGGCCGAAATTGGCCTGGGGAGGGGGGCCCCACAGACCCCCACCCCTGTAAAAAAAAAAAAAAAAGGAAAGGCCTAGCCCCGGGGGATGGGGTCCCCGGGGCCGTAATCAGCCTCAGGAGGGGGGCCTCTCACCCCCTCCTTTTGAATAATAAACAAAATGGCTCAGGTCCCGGGAGACGGGGTCCCCAGGGCCCAAAAAGCTCAAGAGAAGGGGGGCCACACAGCCCCCCTTCTTAAAATAAAAATTATTTAAAAAAAACAGCAACTTGCTGGTGGCCCTGCACCCTCCCTTCATGACTGTGCAAACACACCTCCTGACGCGCTCTGCGTTGGGGGATTAAGTCCCCGTTGCTAGTGAGGGTCCCTGGGGGCCAACTAGGCCACCAGGAACCTCCAGTAAGCCCCACACAGTGGGATTGCTGAGAGGTGGTACAAGGCCATGCCCCTTTTTACACCACTCTGCAAACGTGCCTCTTGGCGCATTGCTGGTGGGGTGATGAGGTGGCCTTGTGTCCTGAGGACCTCAGGACTGAAGTGGACTTCATCCCCCGAGCAGCAGTGCGCCAGGCGGCGTGTTTGCAGAGTGGTGTAAAAAGGGGGCGTGACCTCGGACCACTCTCAGCAATCCAGCTGTGTGCGGCTTACTGGAGGTAACAGGAGGGCTAGTTGGCCCCCAGGGACCCTCAGGAGGCAAGGGGACTTCAGACCCCCAACCAAGGGCGCGCCAGGAGGCGTGTTTGCAGAGTGGTGGACAAAGGGGGCGGGGCCTGTGTCCACCTCTCAGCAATCCCACTGTGTGGGGCTTACTGGAGGTAACAGGTAGGCTTGTTGGCCCCTAAGGACCCCCAGCAGCGAAGTGGACTTTAATCCCCATTCAAGAGCACACCAGGGAGCGCTTTTGCAGAGTGGTGGGGAAAGGGGGTGTGGCCTGCTATGAGAACTTAGCAATGCTGCTGTGTGGGGCTTACTGGTAACCCTGGGCGGTGAACTCCGCTCCGCTCACGGAGTTTGCAGAGTTTTCTGCACTCCGCGTTACGCGGAGATCACGGAGTTCTGAAAAACTCCGCTTCGCGTTGCGGAGCGGAGTTTTTTTCCTTGCTCGCGTTCGTCAACGTCAAGTTGGCGACCGAGGGAGAGGAAAATCAACCTCCCGGTGAGATTTTTCCTCGTCTGCGATCGTCAACATCAAGTTGGCGAGCGCGAGCGTGGAAAATCAACATCCCGGCGACATTTTTCCTCGTTCGCAATCGTCAACACCAAGTTGGCGAGTGCGAGTGTGGAAAATCAACATCCCAGCGAGATTTCTCAATGCGGGGGGGTCAGGTTTCTCATTGTGAGTGGTCGCGTATGCTCGCGACCGCTCGCGTTGAGAAACTGCCCGTTCGCGTTGAGAAAGCTGCCGCTCGAGTAAAAATCTACTCGAGCAGCAGAAAAGGAAAGCTTGCGCTGTGCATGGTGCCGTTCGCAATGATTGCACAGTGCGGACAAGCATCCGGCACTGTGCAATCACCGCGAATGGCATTTTTATATTATACTATGCCGCTCGCGGAGCTCTGCGTAGTGCAACAGAGTTTTTTTTGCACTTCGTGGTGTTTTGCATAGTGCAACTCCGCGAACTCTGCCCAGGGTTACTTACTGGAGGTAATAGGAGGGGTAGTTGGCCCCCAAGGTTGCCCTTGGGGGCCAACTACCTCTCCTGTTACCTCCACTAAGTTCCACACAATGGGATTGCTAAGAGGTCTTCGGAGGCCACGCCCCCCTTTCTCCACCACTCTGCAAATGCGCCTCCTGGCACAGTACTGGTTGGGGGATGAAGTCCACTTTACTCCTAAGGGACTTTGGGGGCCAAGAAGCCCTCCTGGTACCTCCTGTAAGTCCTACGCAGCGGAATTCCTGAGTGCTGGTTGGAAGCCCAGCCCCCTTTCTCCACCACTCTGCAAACTCGACTACCAGTTAAAGAAGCATTTATAATGTAGTAGGTCTCGCATTCGCAAGAGTTAGAGCTATTGGCGTTGTAAATCCAAAAGTATTTTACTAATGTTTTTTGGAGTGGAGTGGATGTACTTTTTGTGTAGTGGAATTATGTGGTATGTTGTGCAGTGAAATTATGTGGATAGAAAGTATGTGGTATTTAGTGTATAGGAATTATGTAGAGTGGGATTATGTGTTATGGAGAGTAATTATGTGGTACGGTAGTCTGTGATGTGGAGTGGTAACCTCAGGTTTAGTCTTCCTCGTTTCCATAGAAGCTAAATTATGAACTCAATGAGACACAAAAAAGAAGGAATCACTGAGGAGCACTTCTGGACCTAGTCAGAGGTATGAGCAGGGCCACTGGAATTATGCGACTGTTTGGCTGCACCAACTTTCGCACAATTATACATTTTCCGCATTAGCCACATGATCTATCATCTGCTGCCTAATCTGCAGAATTGAACAAAAAAAGCCTTGTTTCTAGCTCAAACGGCTCAAACTTTACCCAAAATGCAGCGGCAAGTGTTACAGAATGGTGGAAGGTCCTTTGTAAACCTAGAATGGTCACCTGTTACTTATTGCTAAATGTGGGTGTTAAATTGGTACTAATGGTGTGCAAGCCACTCTTGCTTCTTTCTGCGCCTCTCTTGCCTCTTTCTGCATTTCTGTTGCTTCTTTCTGCACCTTTATTTCTTTTTCTGCACTTCTCTTGCCTCTTTCTGCAAATCATATCTACTTTCTGCACCTCGTTTGCCTCTTTCTGCACCTCTGTTGCCTCTTTCTGCACCTCACTTGCTTCTTTGTGCACCCCTCTTGCCTCTTTCTGCACCTTTCTTGCCTCTTTCTCCACCCCTCATCCCTCTTTCTGCACCAATCGTGCTTCTTTCTGCACCCCTCTTCCCTCTTTCTGCACCCCTCTTGCCTCTTTCTGCACCTCTCTTGCTTCTTTCTGCACCCCTCTTGCCACTTTCTCCACCCCTGTTCCCCCTTTTTGCATCCCAGTTGCTTCTTTCTGCACTTCTCTTGCCTCTTTCTCCACCCCTCATCCCTCTTTCTGCACCAATCGTGCTTATTTCTGAACCCCTCTTCCCTCTTTCTGCACCCCTCTTGCCTCTTTCTGTACCTCTCTTGCTTCTTTCTACAGCCCTCTTGCCACTTTCTCCACCCCTGTTTCCCCTTTTTGCATCCCTGATGCTTCTTTCTGCACTTCTCTTGCCTCTTTCTCCACCCCTCATCCCTCTTTCTGCACCAATCATGCTTATTTCTGCACCCCTCTTCCCTCTTTCTGCACCCCTCTTGCCTCTTTCTGTACCTCTCTTGCTTCTTTCTGCACCCCTCTTGCCACTTTCTCCACCCCTGTTCCCCCTTTTTGCATCTCTGTTGCTTCTTTCTGCACTTCTCTTGCCTCTTTTTCCATCCCCATCCCTCTTTCTGCACCTCTGTTGCTTGTTTCTGCACCTCTGTCCCTTCTTTGTACAACCCTTGTGCCTCTTTCTGCAACTCTCTTGCTTCTTTCTGCATGCCTCTTGCTTCTTTCTGCACCCCTCGTGCCTCTTTCACACCCCTCTTCTCTCTTTCTGCACCCCTCTTGCCTCTTTCTGCACCTCTGTTCCTTCTTTCTGCACTTCTTTTGTTTCTTTCTGTACCTCTCTTGCTTCTTTCTTCACCCCTCTTTCTCCACCCCTCTTACCCCTTTCTGCATCTCTGTTGCTTCTTTCTGCACTTCTCTTGTCTCTTTCTCCACCCCTCTTCCCGCAACTCTGTTGCTTTCTGTACCTCTCTTGCTTCTTTCTGCACCCCTCGTGCCTCTTTCACACCCCTCTTCCCGCACCCCTCTTGCCTCTTTCTGCACCTGTGTTCCTTCTTTCTGCACTTCTTTTGTTTCTTTCTGCACCTGTCACTTCTTTCTGCACCCTTTTTGCCTCTTTCTGCACCCCTCTTCCCTCTTTCTGCACCCCTCTTGCCTCTTTCTGCACCTCTGTTCCTTCTTTCTGCACTTCTTTTGTTTCTTGCTGCACATCTCTTCTTCTTTCTGCACCCCTCGTGCCTCTTTCTGTACTCCTCTTCCCTCTTTTTGCACCCCTCTTGCCTCTTTCTGCACCTCTGTTGCTTTTTTCTGCAGTACTCTTGCTTCTTTCTGCACAACTTGTGCTTCTTTCTGCACCCCTCTTCCCTCTTTCTGCACCCCTCATCCCTCTTTCTGCACCTCTATTGCTTCTTTCTGCACTACTCTTGCTTCTTTCTGTACCACTTGTGCTTCTTTCTGCACCCCTCTTCCCTCTTTCTGTACCCCCTTGCCTCTTTCTGCATCTCTGTTCCTTCTTTCTGTACTTCTTTTGTTTCTTTCTGCACATCTCTTGCTTTGTTCTGCATCCCACGTGCCTCTTTCTGCACCCCTCTTGCCTCTTTCTGCACCTCTGTTCCTTCTTTCTGCACTTCTTTTGTTTCTTTCTGCAACTCTCTTGCTTCTTTCTGCATGCCTCTTGCTTCTTTCTATACCCCTCGTGTCTCTTTCACACCCCTCTTGCCTCTTCCTGCACCCCTCTTGCCTCTTTCTGCACCTCTGTTCCTTCTTTCTGCACTTCTTTTGTTTCTTTCTGCAACTCTCTTGCTTCTTTCTGCACGCCTCTTGCTTCTTTCTGTACCCCTCGTGTCTCTTTCACACCCCTCTTCCTTCTTTCTGCACCCCTCTTGCCTCTTTCTGCACCTCCCTTCCTTCTTTCTGCACTTCTTTTGTTTCTTTCTGCACATCTCTTGCTTCTTTCTGCACCCCACGTGCCTCTTTCTGCACCCCTCTTCCCTCTTTTTGTACCCCTCTTGCCTCTTTCTGTACCTCTGTTGCTTCTTTCTGCACTCTTCTTGGTTCTTTCTGCACTCCTCGTGCCTCTTTCACACCCCTCTTCCCTCTTTCTGCACCCCTCTTGCCTCTTTCTGCACCTCTTTTGCTTTTTTCTGCACCCCTCTTGCCTCTTTCTGCACCTTTGTTGGTTCTTTCTGCACTGTTCTTGCTTCTCACTGCTACTCTCTTGCACATTTCTGCACCCCTCTTGCCACTTTCTGCACCTCTGTTGGTTCTTTCTGTACCTCTCTTGCCTCTGTGTGCACCCCTGTTCTCTCTTTGTGAACCTCTTTTGCCTGTTTCTGCAACTCTCTTGCCTCTTTCTGCACTTTTCTTGCCTCTTTCTGCACCTCTGTTGCTTCCTTCTGCACTTCTCTTGCCTCTTTCTGCACCCCTCTTGCCTCTTTCTGCACCTCTGTTGCTTCTTTCTGCACTTCTCTTGCTTCTTTCTACACCTCTCTTGCTTCTTTCTGTACCCCTCGTGCCTCTTTCTGCACCCTTCTTCCCTTTTCCTGCACGTCTCTTGGTTCTTTCTGCACTGTTCTTGCCTCTTTCTGCACCCCTCTTGCCTCTTTCTGCACCTCTTTTGCTTCTTTCTGCACTTCTCTTGTCTCTTTATGCACCCCTCTTGCCTCTTTCTGCACCTCTGTTGGTTCTTTCTGTACTGCTCTTGCTTCTTTCTGCACCCCACTTGCCTCTTTCTGCACCCTTCTTCCCTCTTTCTGCACCTCTCTTGCCTCTTTCTGCACATCTCTTGCCTCTTTCTGCACCCCTCTAGCCTCTTTCCGCATCTCTTTTGCTTGTTTCTGTTCTTCTTTTGCCTCTTTCTGTACCCCTCCTGCCTCCTTCTGCACCTCTGTTGTTTCTTACTGCACTGCTCTTGCTTCTTTCAGCACCTCTCTTGTAAATTTCTGCACCCCTCTTGCCTCTTTCGGCACCCTTCTTCTCTCTTTCTGCACCCCTGTTCCCTCTTTCTGCATCTCTTCTGCCTGTTTCTTCACCTCTGCTGCCTCTTTCTGAACTTCTCTTGCCTCTTTCTGCACCCCTCTTCTCTCTTTCTGCACCTCTGTTGCTTCTTTCTGCCCTTCTCTTGCTTCTTTCTGCACCTCTCTTGCCTCTTTCTGCACCCTTCTTCCCTCTTTCTGCACCTCTCTTGCTTATTTCTGCACCTCTCTTGCCTCTTTCTGCAAACACAGGGCTACTTTTAAACTGACCTCAGGCTCAGCAGTGCACACATGCAAGTGCAGAAAAGGGCTAGTGGCCTCTAAACTGCCATGCCCTATTATATGCTAGGGACTTAGAGGTAGTTTTAATCCCCCTGCCCTATTATGTACTAGGGCCTTACAGGGGAGGTCATGCCAATCACAGGGGTACCCCAACCCATAGTGTACCCTAGTGTAGGTAGGTGTTTTCACTGTGTTCTAAGTGTCTTTCAGCATAGCACTGGCTCTGAGCCTGGTTAGGCAGAGCCCAGGGTCAGTCAGAGTCAGTTACCACCAGTACCAGTCAGCAAAAAGTTGGGGGGTGCCCAGGGCACAGGATGACTTTGCAACAAGGCCTCTTTCTGCACCTCTGTTGGTTCTTTCTGCATATCTCTTGCTTCTTTCTGCACCTTTCTTCCTCTTTCTGGACTTCTGTTGCTTCTTTCTGCATTTCTCTTCCTTCTTTCTGCGCCTGTCTTCCTCTTTGTGCACGTCTTACCTCTCTAGGCATAGTTAGAAATTAGTATTTAAAAAACCTTAGAAATTCACTGAAAAAACCATAGGTTTCAGGGACTTTATAGTTAATAATTAGCATTTAAAAAGCCTTTGAAATTCACTGAAAAAAACCATAGGTTTCAGGGACGTTATAGTTAGAAATTAACATTAAAAAAACCTTAGAAATTCACTGAAAAAACCACAGGTTTGAGGGACGTTATAGTTAGTTGGACATTTCACTTGTACAAAACCAGAGAAATTTGGCCGTTATAGTTAGTTGAGCTAACTATAACTCGCGCCCCCGCAATGCACTGCTGATGACGTCACATATTACATCATTCATGACATGGTCAGTGACATGACTGATGAGATCACTGATGACATCTCAAATGACATCACTAATGACATCACTGATGACATCACTGATGACATCATCCATGTTATAATCTGATGCACCTCCTCACACCCTAATATAACCTTTGATACACCCACTCTAAAATACAGACTACCATTTTCAAAACCATAGACACACCAATACCAGTTACTACATACCCACTCACTGATTCCTAAGTCTACACACACATCCAGTCATTCACCCATACAGTCACTCATACATGCAGTCACTCATCAATACAGCACTATCATATGCACTCATATACCTATACAGACACTCACACACCGCCACTCATCCATAGAGTTACTCACACACCTAGTCAGTCATGCAAAGAATCAATCACACTCCCATTTACTCACCTATACAGTTATACACACACCACCTCACTTATTCATACAGATACTAACACATACTTACTCTCTTATACAATCACTGATACAAGCACACACTCATCCATACAGCCACTCTCACAATCACTCACTCTCACATATAGTCATTTATATACTCCAACACTCACATATACTGCCTTTCACATATGTAGTTACTCACACATGTACCACTGAGACATCCATTCACTCACCAACACACCCATAAACAAACTCACCCACCCATACAGCCCTTCACAGATGCACTCTTGAACCCATACACCCAGTGAATCACCCACTCACACATCTATGCACAGAGTCACACCCCCCCACCCACCCACACAGACACTCAAGCACCCATACAGATACTTAGACAATCAATCAATAACCCATATAGACACTCATGTATCTACTCACCAACCCTTGCAGCCGCTTATACACCAACTGACAGACTGATACAGACATTCACACAGTTTAGTCACTAACCCATGCATTCAGTAAGACACGTTTATTCACTCACTTATACAGTCAGTCACGCACCTACTAAATCATCCATTCACACACCTATACACCCACTCATTCTTCTATACACCTTGGCATATATATATTAATCAATCAAAAGATCTTTATTCGGTTACCATAAATATAGCCATAAAAGCACAGTGCAATAAACAGATTGTTAAAATCCCATTATAAAATCATATTTATATCATGGCTCCATTAAGCACAAATTAGATGCATAAGTAAAATCACATTATAATGGATTTACGATAATAAAAAACATTTTTTTAAAAAGCTGTAACAGCGGCAATAACAATTACTTCTTCTAAAAATTGCAGTGCCAGAAAAGCGGGGCGACATTGTCTCAATCCGAATTTCTTTAGTACCGGGATAATCCATCTCCTTCTTGGTATAATATAATATTTACAGAAGAATACTATGTGTATGGTTGACTGTGCAGAAACGTCATCGCACGGGCATTTACATAGGACTCTTGACCAGTCATTTTATTTGGGGAAACTTAAAGATCTATATAAAATATTCAGCCTGAAGCCTGTCAACAAGAATCGGTCAAAATCGCCAATAGTTAAAGAAATATACGGTTGTATACTTGGGGTCAACAAAGTAAGATGATGAGCTTGAACCGTAGATTTATTCGTTTCGGTTATAGCTCTGGTTTCACCCAGAAAACGTATACAGCTAGCTTTAAGATCTTTCCTAGAGACTGTACACATAGTTTGTGGCTCATTAAAATATTCTATGTGACCTAATTTTAATAGAAACATTTTGATATATTCTAACCATCTTATGTGTTTGACCCCATCAATCCCCAAGACGTCTGTTAAAATTTGGCGATTAAAAGTGGTTTCGTCTGCGGTCCAAATTCTGTGCCACAAAAGGACAGGCTGAATCTTAATCGTGTCCTCTAGGTATGGCATGCCCAATTCCGAGTGACAGATATAATTTGAAGTACTTTCCGGTACTGCCAAAAGAAACTTAAAAAACATATTTTCCGCGGTCTGCAATGCATTTACGTCGGCATAGCCCCAGATTCCAGCTCCATAGGCGGCTATTGCCACGCATTTTGCCCTGTAAATGCGTAGCAATTCCACCGGTGGACGTCTGCCTAATTTGCGACTACAGTTTGATAGTGCCGTCAATGACTTAATAAACAACAGCCGTCTAGCTTTAACTGCCTGAATCCAAGTTCCTGACTGATCGAATAAAATCCCCAAATAGGAGTATGTTTTAGCACACTCAATAGGCCTTGAATCAATAAAAAGGGTATTAATTTTCTTATTTGATCCTGCCCCACAATTCATTGCGAACGTTGTGGAACAATTTATCTTAAGCCCCAAATTTGACATAAAATTAGAAAAAGAGTTAACAACCCTTTGGAGACCAAGCGGCGTACGAGCCATTAAGACCACGTCATCCGCGTACAAGAGTGCAGGGATAGGGCACTTCGCTGCTGTCGGCAGATCCCTGCACTCCTTAACTAAAATATTTTCTAAATTATTCATATATAATGTAAAGAGAAACGGGGCAAGGACACAGCCTTGCCTCACCCCTCTTAACACTCTAAAGTGGCTAGTGCATTCGCCGCCCAGCCCATAGGGGACCCTCGCCTTAGCCCCTAAATAAAGCTGCCTCAAAAAAGCAATTATTAAAACGTCCATGCCCATGCCCTCTAAAATCAACCACAGCTTATCGTGGATGACACAGTCACACGCCGCCGTTAAGTCAACAAAAATCAAAAATAATCTTCCCCCTTTTGCCCTGGTATATTTATCTAAAATGATATGTAAATTAAGGCCCTGTTCGACTGTGCCCAGGCCCTTACGAAAGCCATATTGTAAGTCGCTTATGATAGCCTGTTCCTCCGCCCATACCTGCATTCTGTCCAATAGAACCCGCCCAATAACCTTGACTGTTGAATCCAGCAATGAAATTGGCCAGTAGCAGGCTGGGTTTGTCCTATCACCTTTTTTAAAGATTGGCACAATTACAGATTCGTACCAGGTAGGTAGTAGGCCTCGTGAACTACATGTGTTAAAAACCTGCGTTAAAAGAGGTCCCTGTAGTGCTAAATTGGATTTAAAAAGATCTACCGGAATGCCATCAGGCCCTGGAGCCTTGCCGCCCATACTTGAATTTATTGCTGTATTAACCTCACTAAGAGTAAAATCTAGTGATAGTTCTAATGGTTCAGTAGGAGGCACAATATCAGCCATAGTCGACATAGTGCCCTGATCATCTATCACTGAATTGTCAAAAATTTTGAATAGTGTAATATCCATTCAGATTCGGTAATAGCAATCTCTACAGTTGCTATATCCTTATCAGCCAGGAAGGGTGCATTTTCGGCCTTCCAAAAGGCAGAAGAATCACGATTATCCGAGGCATCGTGCATGGCGCGCCATGCTTCCTCTTTTAATACCATCTTTCTCTCTTTTAATGCCCTCTTATAGTCTCTTCTAGCCTCTCTGATAAACTCCTGATTTCTCACTGAAGCATGTAGGGAACGTTTAAGTTTAGAATAAGCCTTTGTGCAACCAGTGTCAAACCATCCTTGTTTATACGTAACTTTCTTTTTTGCTTTGACAAGGAGTGTATCTTTAATATATTTTGAAATAGCAGAAAAGTTTTCTATAATTTCCTGATCTGACGACCTCTCATCCCAAACAGGATAAAAACATATTTTTACAATTCAACCCAACTTTTCTGATAAATTCCTCAGAGTCCAAGTTAGCCCATCTAAGTGCATAATCATTTTGCCTATTCAAGGTAATGTTATCTACAGAGTAAGAGGGAGCAGCTCTAGCATTGATACCCTGACTATACACCATCACATCTACACTTAAGGGGAAGTGATCACTTAAAGTGATCTCATAGGTATTAAAATCCTTAACACGTGAGGCGTATCTACTTGATGTTAATATAAAGTCTATGGTAGAGAAAGTACCTCGACTGTTAAAGGTAGGTCGGAAAGGGACCATGGGTGAACACAGATTATTAGCAAAGCCCATATCAGATGTAAACATAAATTCATTCAGAAGATTTCCGTACGATGTATGTGGGAAATGTGAAAAGCTGAACTCTTTTTCATAGGAGATTCCACAAACCTCTTTGTCAGTGTATTGACATAGGGAAGAATTAAAATCCCCGCCACAAATAACAAATACATCATTATTTACGTTAGACTGTAAATTATGTAGATGACGGCTCATAGTTCTCAATATACCCTCAATCAGTTGTGGTGTAGCATTATTATAAAAGTTCAATATGATTATGCAAAATGCGTGTTCTAAATGGAGGCTAATAATTTGATAATACCGTTCGGTAACATTTAGTACAATTTTCCTTATATTCAAATTATTTGAGATATACGTACAAAGACCCCCTTTTGCCCTGCCATGGGCTGATGTAATTGCTGGAGTGTGGAAGGTTTTATAGCCACTTATATGGATAGGATCCACCACCCAAGTTTCTTGCAGGCTAAAAATGTCAAAGTTGCTCACAAACTCGGTCCAAAGAGTGTTAATCACCTTAGATTTTAATCCAGCAACATTCCAGAACAGGAACTGGCACTTATCCTTCCGTTCTTTACCACAATCGTTCCCCCTCCCATTATCTATGTCAGTTAATGTAGGGTCAGCATGTATAAAAGGGGGTAGAATAGAAACAGCCAAAGTATTAACAGCTGAGTCATTTACTGTTTCTGCATTTACTACCGTAGCAGCACCATGTGGAAGGATTTTTTCATTACTGGGTTGTGAAACCAGGGGTCTCTCTCCAAGAAGAACGCCCGTACTACTAGGTGCTACAGTCTGCGGTGGTTCCACCATTCATGGACAGTCGACTGATTCGAGATTAGTAAGTGTCTCGAAGCGATTAAAAGTTGGAACGTTAAACCGGTGCAAATGGCTCGGGGTTTGAAGTTCCCTGTATTTAAAGACATTGTTATTTTGCAGTGGTTGGTAGAAGTAACCTAGTGGAACTAAATTAACACCCTGCCATGAAATGGTATGATTTCCAACTCTGCTCAGAATCATACGTACTAATTGCGGAGTTTTAAAGGTCAGCACCACACAGTCTCCGGTCAAGTTCTTCCGTCCTCTACCTACCCAGTTCACTCTCCTAACCATCTTGAATTCATCAAATAGCCTCTCAGTTAGGCCCGTTCTAACGCCCAGCCAATGTAGTGATTTATTCCTTAAGAGCTCCCATGATTCAGCCATCCCAGATTGTAAGCACGGAACGTTAACTAACACCACTACATTTGGAGTGGCAGCTGGTTGTAAATCCAGATATATTGTTTGCCACTCTCCTTCTTTATAATCCCGGGTGCTAGTGGGATTAATACCATTAGAGCCTGAGGAATGCATGGGCATGTCCGGAGCTAGAGAGATTATAGGGGGGAGAGCCTCACAATTGGTAATGGTAGTATGTTGGGCTATGTTGTGTGATGCATGAGTTAATTCCTTATGACTGTCAGGGGCAGAGTTGGTGGTAAAACGTCGCGTGTTGTTGATTTGTCCGTCCTTATTACTCGCTTGTACAATTTTTAACTCCTGACCAAGAATCTGGGGTTTATCTAGGCATTTGGATAAAGCTTCTTCCACTTTTCCAATTCTACATGTTAAGTTATTTAGAGTTTCTCTGAGAAAGGTGTCTAAGGTTTCCAGCTTAGCTTTTATCTTAGCCACCTCGTTCTGTGTACGTGCATTTGAACTAGCTAAAGATTTTTCCCAACTATCTACTTTGTGTGACGACAAAGACTTAGCTTTTTTTGGGGCCTTTTTTTGTGCTTTAGGAGGGGTCCCCCTGACCAATGAACCTGTGTCCCCTTTTATAGGGGGAAAAGGGTCAGGGTTTCTGGCACGCTTGGTGGGCGGCTGAGTGTCATACTCCTGATCACTTCCTGATATGTGCTCCGATATATTAACGATGCAGCCATTTGTACCTAACGGACTCCTGGGTTCTTCTAGGGGTATATCAGGTCTCCCCTGCGCAATGTTGTCCACTAGTGTACCTTCCCCCAAACCTGCATTACCCGAGTTCAAAGACTCTTCTACTGTGATAATCTGCTGCTCAATGGCACCCATAGCTCCCGTTAGATAACTAAGTAGGGTCTGGCGTGAGCGCTTCCCTGATTTAAGGTGCTTTTTGTCATGGGCACTCGGTGCTTTTCTTTTCCCCATGGCAACAATTAAACACAGAGGGGCCGATTCCGATTCGGGCCGGAAATCTCACCGACCGAGCCGGACTCGGAGAGATTTCCGACCGAATCGGACCCTAGCAGTCCGACCGAACGAGTACGATGCGTTCGCATGCAATCGGACTCGATTCGGTCGGACTCCCATTGAAGTCAATGGGAGCCGGTCGTACAACACGTACGCGGGCTCCCATTGACTCAATGGGTGTGAGGCGAACAGGGGCACCCCCTACAGCGTGTACGCGGTGAAGCGACTCGCGCCGTACACGCACAGGTAGGAGGGACCCATGGGTCCCCCTGTGTGCGACTCGCGTGGCTACGCGTACAGGGGGGTCCGACACGGACCCCCAAAGTACGGCTCCGACTGCTCCTTCGAGCCGGACGGCGCGAGTCGGTCAGACTGCTCGCAGCGCGCATCGTACTTGCCCGGCTGGGGAACGTCTCCATTGCGCGGTGCGAGGCGTGTCCGAGCGAGTCTGTCGGAGCGGTCGTCTTTCGCGTACGAGTCGGTCGGTGCGGTTGGGTCTCGCGAACGAGTCGGTCGGAGTTTTCGCATCGTACTCGCTCGCCCGGACGCACGTACGAATCGGTCGGGAAACAGGGCTCCGAATCGGATCCGGTAAAGCCGAATCCGATTCGGAGCCCTACCGGCCGAGATCGGAATCGGCCCCAGAATGTAAATAATAATCAATAACAAATCATTCACAACATATAAATATAGGCTGACTGAAAAAGCTACTTAAAATAGGTAATATAACTATTAGTCCACAAGATCTTTTCCAGAAGAGAGGAGGGGAATGACAACAAAGACTTAGAGGTTATTAAATGTTCTCCTTCTAATGGCATTGTAGATCTTATCAAAAAGTCACAGTCACAGTACCTTTAAGTGCAAAATAAAGAGCCATGGCCCAGCCCAGCCTCTACCGGTCTATGACGGGCTAAGACGGGCCCGTCTTGGCCCGGTCTTTGCCCGGGCCATGCCCGGGCCATGCCCGGGCACGTCCCACGCGCGTTCCGCGTTGCGGGACCACGTCCTGGCTTATATGGCGTCGGAAACCTTCCAGGGACCGGGAATAAAGTGCGGCGTGCTGTGCTGAAGGTCAGGGACTGGCAACAATGTCCAAGGCAGGTACGAGCGGTCTCCCGCGTTTCGGGACCGCGTCCTGGCTTATATGGTGTCGGAAACCCTCCAGGGACCGGGAATAAAGTGCAGCGTGCTGTGCTGAAGGTCAGGGACTGGCAACAATGTCCAAGGCAGGTACGAGCGAGCATATATATATATAAAACATATTTAAACTTTACAGAAACACACAGTCACTGGATGATGTCATCAGTGATGTCATTTGAGATGTCATCAGTGATGTCATCAGTGATGTCACTGACCATGTCATGAATGATGTAATATGTGACGTCATCAGCAGTGCATTGCGGGGGCGCAAGTTATAGTTAGCTCAACTAACTATAACGGCCGAATTTCTCTGGTTTTTTACAAGTGGAATGTCCAACTAACTGTAACATCCCTGAAACCTGTGTTTTTTTCAGTTAATATATATGTATATATATATATATTCCATGCTGAGCTGTATAATGACAGAATACTGGGTGATCCCTTGTGTCTGAACAAAGCTAAACCTCTCTGAAGAGCTGTAATCACAGCGAAACAAGTGTCAGGGGTTGCTTTTATTCATTCCAGGTTGGCTTGGATGGTATTTTACCAATCCAAAGCTGTAATACTGTGCCTGGAGTGGTAAATGGCTTTTGTCATTTTACAGCTCGGCATGGATAGCATTGTGCTAATCCTATGCTTGAAGATTTTGCTGTAGAAATGGCAAAAGACTTTGTCCCTTTCTATCTCGGCATGGATAGCACTGGGCTAATCCTATGCTTAAAAACTTTGATAGAAAAACAGACATTTGAGGTGAGCAAATTTAGAGTGTGGCTGGTGTTGAGGGTGCTCTATACAGGAGCTGCCTTCCACCTAAACTTGGGAACTACCTAGAGTTCTCTGCTTCTTTTTTGCATATATATGTGATCAAGGCCTCACGTAGGTCGAAACACGTAATGGCGGTGGTGCTGGGCATTTTTCAATAAAATCAAATTGCACCATAACAACAGGTCTGCATTCGTCTATTCGAAAGACTTCGGGATCGAAGTAAGGAGTAATATATATATATATATATATCTGCTGAGGCAGAGAGAGATCTAGTTTTGAAGAAGAAAAAGATGGCTTTGGTAGCTAAAAGGATAGCAGCTAAAGGGGCCTTAGAGGACAAGTCATTTTTGTTGGCTCATGAAGTGAGTCTAAAGGAACTGGACTTGACAATGACTGACAAAGTCCAGTAGTAATTGTGGCAGTGTCAAATGGAAACAGAAAAGTCCACACACCCAAGGACCTGGTGCTTAACTTTGAGTTGGGGGTGACACAGACAAGGGGTTTGAGGCATATGAGGTGGCTCTAGAAATGTATAGGGTTCCTGAGAAGGGTTGAGGAGCCAGCCTTTGGAGGCATATGGCCACCAATGGAAGTGATTCTTTGTTGGCCCTAGGGAAGGGTGACAGGATGAAGTTACCACTTATGAAAAGAATCCCTTGTCATAAAGCATGGTCCTATACCCCTGGGAAGTATAGGTTTATGTTTGAAGACAGCCAGAAGCTGTCACTCCAGTCCTGGGTAGATTTCTTGGACTACTCTGGGAAGGCACTGAATAGTTGCGTGGAGGACAATAATGTGAGTGATGTTGATGGATGGTAAACTGATTCTAAAAGAGCACATGCTCAGGAACTGCTTTACAGAGCTGCGCCAACACCTGTAAGACACCAAGCTCTCTGTATTCGGGGAGCTTGCAAAGAAATCGGATCTCTGGCTCAATACCAGGGTCCAATAGATGGTACCTGAAAGTGACCCCAAGAAGGGTGTTTCAAGCCCCTCCAGCAGAGCGACAGGGGAAGTCCAAGGTGACACAGATAAGTCCCAGAATAAGGCCGGGATAATGATTCTCCTGAAAAATAGGGAGAATGTTCTTGTGGGCAGTGGCCCAGGGGAACCCGATTTCCAACCCTGATGCTTTGATTTTACCCAGTTAGGACACAAGCAGGGGGACCCTGTCTGTACTGAGAAACCCTCCACTGGTGGGGCCTCCATGGGGTGGCCAGTGTGACCTTAGGGGGAGGCAGTCCTCAAAAGCAGAGAGTAGAACATGCTCTGGTCTCCCTTAGTTTGGAGAAAAAATCAAAGGGTAAGCTTGTAATCCTTGAGGGTGACAACTGCCACCAGATCACAGTGAATGGAATACCTGTCACTGCTCTACGGGATACTGGTGCCAGCCAGACGTTGGTGGTGAAAAGGCTGATTTCTCTAGATCAGTACCTGCCAAGACAGGTGTGCAGGGTATCCCATGTCAATCGGCTGGATTGTCTGCATCCTATAGCTCTGGTATCCCTGGAATAGGGGAGGTAAGTGGCCAGAGGAGGGTCATAATAAGTCCCCAGATGCCCATTTACTGCATCCTGGGAAATGAGTTACCACCGGTGTTAGAGGAACTGGGGTGGGGCTACCAGGGTGCCCTGAAAGCTCAGGTTCTGGGGTACTACTCCTAGAGGGATACTATGGAAGGCAAGGGGCAGCAGATGGAGACAGTCTACAGCTGGAGGACCAGGGGATCAGGGGTTACCAGCCCTGACAGAAGAGCACCCTTAAGACTGACCCTGGTAAGGCCACTTATGACCTGAGGTGCTGCCTGTGCTATCACAGAGACAGAGGACAGGAGACAGGCACCAGGCAGATCCCTGCATGACACAGAGGGGCCGATTCCGATTCGGGCCGGAAAACGTACCGACCGACTCGGAGCCGGAATTAATTCCGACCGACACGTACCTGTGCAGCCCGACCCGCCAAGTACGATGAGAAGCGAGCAAAACCCGACCGACTCGTACGGAACACAAGCCGAAGGACCGAGTCGCGCGGAAAACAGCAATCCGGCCGGAAAAACACGCGATTCGAACCGACCGACTCGCACCCGGAACAATACCGAACGAGACGTACCCGCGGACTCCCACCCGCCAAGTACGATGCAAGGCGTGGAAAACACGACCGAGTCGCACGGAGGACAAGCCGTACGACCGACACGCATACAAAACTGCGAGCCGAAGCAACCCAAAACACCGTGACCGACGCGTATGCAGCATAGAAAACAGCACAAACACAGCGTGAACGAAATGGACGAGCCCGTACGAGACAACTGCAGGGTCCGACTCGGTCACAAGAACGTCTCCTACATGCACGAAAAGTACAAAGGGAAAATACACAAAAAAGGCCAAACAAGCAATTACAAAGCCAATAAATACTGGGGGGAGGGGCAGGGAACAAAGACACACCCACAACTCCACCCATATAAAGGACACAAATCCCTACCATGATCCTTTGCAAATTCAAATTACCTGCCAGCACTCAACAGACAGCAACCACACACACACAGCTCATCCATCACACAAGCCACACACCATCAGCACCACAACAAATAGAAACCTCACATACACCTAGCAAAACACACACTCACACACCTTCACCTGCACACCAACACACACATCACTCACCATCACCATGCCCCCAAAGAAGAATCACAAGTTCCTAGATAGTGAATTGGAAGTCCTGGTAGATGAGATCCTCAGGGTAGAGCCACAGCTCTTTGGTACACTGGTCCAACAGACACCCATGTCACAGAAAACAAAGATGTGGGAGAGGATCGTCGACAGGGTGAACGCACAATCACCATGTTTGCGCACAAAGACAGACATCCAGAACAGGTGGTATGGCGTGCGCAGGAGGGTCAAGGAGCTGCTAAAGAAGGACTACATCTTGAGCCAATACACCGGCAGTGGCCCTCCTGGCAAGCCAGTATACCTCAGGCCCTGGGAGGAGAAGATGCGGGCCATCCTACCACCAGTGAGCGTCTATGGACTCGAAAACATCCCAGAGCCTGGTGAGTACACAACAAATGTACACAATATTCTGCGACTACACACACACATCACTGTCAAGGGGAGAGTCAAACTATGCACACTTAGCAAATACACACCAACCAGAACAGAATCATCCCAAAATGTGTATGTCACTCAGAGAAACACAACACATGCCATCACAAAGTGACATTTAACTGTGTCATCACATGTACAAACACAACTACAACTACAGCTAGGCAGTGGCACAAATATAACTGACAAACACATCCAGACAAGTAGCCACCACTACAACACCAGCACACAGTGAAGCCCACTGAAAGAAAGGAAATATGTGTATGCTGGGCAAGTCAGTGTAGCCAATAGCATGATGGGAGTTGTAGGCACAGATATTGCTCACCCCCAGAACTGTCCCATCAACACCACCCTGAACTATGCGCACATCACAGGGAGTGGAAAACAACTTACAAGATGGCTGACACTGGCTACTGCTGTGGGGAGCACAAGGCCCTGCTGGGAAATGTGCAACAACCAACAGCAGGACACCACTGACTGACATCCTGAAAGACAACTTGCACTCCCTGCAATGGAAGCACGTTCCATGGTGGGATATCTGGCTGGGTGGGAAGGAGGACTCACAGCCCTGACCATAGTTACCAGCAGCGTTTCTCACACACACCCCTAACACAAACTCCACAAAACTCACCTGGGAGAATGCATTGCCTCACACTCCAATCAAATATCCCACAAAGAACCACAACCCTGGGTCATGCTGAGTGAAGCACAGGGACACACATGGGACTTGTAGCAAAACTAACCCCAGGATAACACTGTCAGCCATCTTGTCAGCACATGCACACAACCCCACAGGGAAGCAGAGTCAAAGGAAGGAAGCATGGGCATGCTGGGAAGGGGGGTGGAGGCAATAGCATGATGGGAGTGGTAGTCACAGCTCAACATCCCCCACCCACATGGCCCAGCAAGCTCACCCTCAAGCAAGCACACCCCACAGAGAGTGGAAAGCCCCATCAAAGATGTCTGACACTAGTGCTCTGTTGTGGGGAGCACAAGGCCATGCTGGCAACTGTGCAACAACCAACAGCAGGACACCACTGCCAGCCATCTTGCCATTGCTCTCACACTCACACACACTGAAGTCCACCCAAAAGCAAGTAAGTATGGGCATGCTGGGAAGTGGGGTGGAGGCAATAGCATGATGGGAGTGGTAGGCACAGATATTGGTCACACCCACAACTGTCCCATCAACACCACCCTGAACCATGCGCACATCACAGGGAGTGGAAAACAACTGACAAGATGGCTGACACTGGCTACTGCTGTGGGGAGCACAAGGCCCTGCTGGCAACTGTGCAACAACCAACAGCAGGACACCACTGCCAGCCATCTTGCCATTGCTCTCACACTCACACACACTGACGTCCACCCAAAAGCAAGTAAGTATGGGCATGCTGGGAAGTGGGGTGGAGGCAATAGCATGATGGGAGTGGTAGGCACAGATATTGGTCACCCCCACAACTGTCCCATCAACACCACCCTGAACCATGCACACATCACAGGGAGTGGAAAACAACTGACAAGATGGCTGACACTGGCTACTGCTGTGGGGAGCACAAGGCCCTGCTGGCAACTGTGCAACAACCAACAGCAGGACACCACTGCCAGCCATCTTGCCATTGCTCTCACACTCACACACACTGAAGTCCACCCAAAAGCAAGTAAGTATGGGCATGCTGGGAAGTGGGGTGGAGGCAATAGCCTGATGGGAGTGGTAGGCACAGATATTGGTCACCCCCACAACTGTCCCATCAACACCACCCTGAACCATGCGCACATCACAGGGAGTGGAAAACAACTGACAAGATGGCTGACACTAGCCACTGCTGTGGGGAGCACAAGGCCCTGCTGGCAACTGTGCAACAACCAACAGCAGGACACCACTGCCAGCCATCTTGCCATTGCTCTCACACTCACACACACTGACGTCCACCCAAAAGCAAGTAAGTATGGGCATGCTGGGAAGTGGGGTGGAGGCAATAGCATGATGGGAGTGGTAGGCACAGATATTGGTCACCCCCACAACTGTCCCATCAACACCACCCTGAACCATGCGCACATCACAGGGAGTGGAAAACAACTGACAAGATGGCTGACACTGGCTACTGCTGTGGGGAGCACAAGGCCCTGCTGGCAACTGTGCAACAACCAACAGCAGGACACCACTGCCAGCCATCTTGCCATTGCTCTCACACTCACACACACTGAAGTCCACCCAAAAGCAAGTAAGTATGGGCATGCTGGGAAGTGGGGTGGAGGCAATAGCATGATGGGAGTGGTAGGCACAGATATTGGTCACCCCCACAACTGTCCCATCAACACCACCCTGAACCATGCGCACATCACAGGGAGTGGAAAATGACTGACAAGATGGCTGACACTGGCTACTGCTGTAGGGAGCACAAGGCCCTGCTGGCAACTGTGCAACAACCAACAGCAGGACACCACTGACTGACATCCTGAAAGACAACTTGCACTCCCTGCAATGGAAGCACGGTCCATGGTGGGATATCTGGCTGGGTGGGAAGGAGGAGCGGATGACAACCAAATACAACCAATGCAGACCATGTACACACCCCAACATTCACATAGAAATGCCCAAATAATGCAGGACAATGTGCTACACCAATATCAACCCCTGACTGTGACAACTTAGGACAATGCATTGTACAGGCCCGCATCCAGAGGCACAGTCACAACTGTCAGGTGTGTCAACCATTGATGCCTGCAGAAACATAACATACATTGTGTGTGTCTCCCAAAAACAGGTGATGATGGGGACACAGCAGCAGATGCTGAGGAGTCCTCGTCCCAGGCTCAAGAGGATACGGAGCTCACTGGTGTGGAACAGCCTCTGCCCTCCTCGGATGACGAAGACTTACCTGGCACCTCCGGAGCAAGTCATCATGCAGCACCAGCCGGACCACCAGCTGCACCCCCTGCACCCACCCCTCCAACGACTGTCAACACACATACCACCCCTGCCAACACGGACAGACCAAGGAGCAGCACCACCACCAGCACAGGGACCCTGGACCAACGTGGGGCCATGGACACCACCACCACCAACAACCCACAAGGTGGCCCAGGGTCACCTGTGCCTGCCACCTCAGGTACTGCACGTGTCGCCAGGGGTGGTGGGAGGGGTGGGAGACATAGGTCGCTGCTCACAGAGGGATCTGGACTGCATGATGACCCACAACTGGCACGCATAGCCGATGCGTACCAGTCCAGCACCGGAGAGTTCAACCAGGTAGTGGGGCTCCTCAGGGACATCAAACAGCAGCAGGCTGCCCATCATGCCCGCTTGGACTCACACATGTCCCGCGTGGAGTCCAAGTGGGACACACTGCAAGAGATGACGGTGGTGCATAGGGACATATTACAATGCCTCCGCCAGATGAGCAGCAACCAGTCAACACCTCCCTGTGTGCCCACAACATCTGCTGCTGAAACAACTGCAACTGCCACAGGGAGGCAGGATGACTCTGGCGGAGAGTCCCCTGCACCGCAGCAGCCTGCACTTGAGGATCCCCCGCCAAAGAAGAGGGGCCGTCTGAGGAGGGGCAAGTGAGAGGCCGACGGCCATGTGCAACCCCCAGGAAGCCAAAACCTGTTCTGGAGAATAACCTTTGTGCGCAAACTGTTCACCCTGTTGACTGCAACACAACTCTCCCACATGACATGGGGAGCTCAAGTTGGACCAATGTCTCAGATTACTGTGGACTTTACTCTGGACATTTCTGCTACCAGGACTTCCAAATTATCTAGGAACTTTGGATCACAATCACAATGTACAGCACACAAAAACCTGTGCACTATACTCACACATGTATGTCAATAAACTCACTTATACACCATACTTGCCTCTGTTGTGATTCCAATGTTGTCTCAGAAGTTGCGATGATGATCGGGGAAATGACACTGTGCATGCTAACTGCTACAGCAAGTACAACACCGGCATGTGAGTCATGGCAACTTCACACATATGGGGGAGGCACACCACCAGGGCTACACAACACATACACACCATGGACATCTGACTCATCGCCTTCACTGGTGTTGCCAGGAAATACGTTGCATTGCACAGACCCAACACCTATTCACAGTCTGTGTTAACTAGCCCACTGGTGCAGTAAGCAAATGTCAGTCAGATGTGTGACCCCAGACAACGCACATCACATAGTGAAGCACAGGTTTATTACACATTTGCAACATGTTGAAACCACCACAGATGCAAGGTAATCCCACCTGGCAGCGGGCACATAGTCAACAAGTGTAGAAGGAAGGAAGTCCATGGGTGTGGTGCACATCACCTGTAGGGACACAACAGCTACCACCCGGGAAGTCGAATCACGGTGTTGGGGATCACATGTGACCAAACGACTCTGAAAGTACCCTGTGAAGGACAGAAATGACACACAGTCAAAAGTACTGAAGAACAGGACAGAACTGCAATACTCATGCACAATACATGTTACAAGATACCCACCCAGAACCAAGTTAGCATGTCAACACTGTTGGGGAGTACAGACTACCTGCAAGGACACATCGCTACACGCATACAGACATGTAGCCCATGGACACACTCAAACAGCACCAGAGCACCACCAACACATATCATGCAAACTCACATCATTGACATGCCATCTCTGGATACTCACATTCAGCTGAAGAAGTTGGTGATGAGCTGTGTGCGGACATCACCCTCAACATCATCATCATCATCACTGGCATCGTGGTCCAGGCCAGGATCCTCCACAGGTGGCGGACGTTGGTCATCGTCATCCAGGATGAGAGGCAACTCCTTCCGCACTGCCAGGTTGTGGAGCATGCAGCAGACGATGATGATCTTGCACACCTTTGCTGGAGCATATGGGAGGGACCCTCCTGTCTTGTCGAGGCAGCGGAAGCGGCTCTTCAGGAGACCAAATGTCCGCTCAATCACTCTCCTGGTCCGACCATGTGCCTCATTGTAGCGCATCTGGGCTGGTGTCACAGGGTTCCTGAGGGGCGTCAGCAACCACGGCATGTTGGGGTATCCGAAGTCACCTACATACAGACAATTGCACATTAGGAGAGTTGGAAAAGAGGGTGGAACACTACATAGCAGAACACACACAATGGTACAAAGTCAGTACACACCTACAAGCCAGGCACGCTGGTTCCGCATCTGTGCCATCATCCTCGGGATGCGACTACTCCTCATCACGTACGCATCGTGTGCAGAACCAGGGAAACGGGCACACACGTGTGTGATGCTCATATCTGCAAGACAGACCACCAGTGCATTGACCGAGTGGTAGTGCTTGCGGTTACGGTAGGCCTGCTCTTGGGCCTGTGGTGGTACCAACGCCACATGTGTTCCATCAATGGAGCCAATGACATGCGGCATCCTCCTCAGGGCATAGAAGTCACTCTTCACGCCAGTGAGTCGTTGGAGTCTAGGGAAATAAATGTACTGGTTCAGGTATATCAACTTAGCCTCCAAAACATCCCGGAGCACACGGCTGAACATGGTCTGTGACATCCCACCAGCAGTCGCCAGAGTGTGTTGAAAGGTACCAGTGGCAAAGAAGTGTAGGGCTGCCATCACCTTCACCTTGGGGGTCAGCGCTGTAGGGTACGGACGGCCAGGTTGCAAATGTGGTGCCAAGCGCACTGCCAAATCCTCAATCAGCTGCCTGGTGAAGCGGTATCGTCGGATGCTGTCCCGTTCCACCATCGTAGCCAGGTCAGGGAATGGTCTATGGACAGCTGGTGCCCTGCAGTGCATAGGTGAAGAAAGCAAGATTGTCAGTCACCCCACAAATGTGGCATTGAACACACTCAACATCACATGATACATCATAATGAGGCACAAGTACATGATGTGTGCAGTTCCGTACGGATATGTATGGCACATACATGGCCAATATCTAACATCACAGTCCAACAAGTGGCATCAAGAAGTCCCAGGTCATGCCATCGGATACCATGAGGTCGTGTCCCAGTACCCATCTCCTGCTGCCAAATAAACACACGCCACAGTGACATGTGAGGACTGATGTGCCTTAGGCATCACAGCTCAACGACAGGTAGATTCCCAGGGACCCTGTATTGCCACATGGACACTGGCATGACATGGTGTATCATGTATACACCACAGCAAAACAACCATGACCCCCACAGGTAGTGGTCCGTGTTGCCTCGGCAGGACAGACATGGACGTCTGTGACACACACACGCACAACATCAAAGTCCATGCACAAACAACGTGGATGTGGAGACTGCCTCCCATTGTGCACATGAAATCAGAGACATTGTAATCACAACATGCACACAGACTGTGGAGGACCATCAACATTGTGCCAATGGGTCACCCTGGGTTGAACATAACGTCCCACATGGGACTCAGGGGGTATGTGACATGACATACACATACACCAACGTGAACTGTGACCATGCCACATGCTCAGATATGAACAGTTGCACATCACAGTGGTCATGTACACGAGACACCAAGGATTCTGTCCCCATAAACACGTGCACAGCCTGGGGGTGGCTGCCCCCAAGTGACACCCACAGATCAACATGTTCACCCCCATACACGGAATAGGTAATGCAGCCTTACATGCCCTAGGATACAGTTTGGACAGGCTGTGGTGTTGTAGGTGTGCCCCTCACTGCCTGGGAAGTATATGTGGCTGGCATATGTTCACCTGTGACAGGCATGGTGACATATGCCAGTGACTTGTACAGGGATGCGTTGGACAGCAATGGACCGATCAGTGCGCACACATTGGCCATTGCATTCAATGTGCGCTGGTACGCGTTGTATTGGCAATACGCCTTGGAGAGCAATGGACCGATCAGTGCGCACACATTGGCCATTGCATTCAATGTGCGCTGGTACGCGTTGTATTGGCAATACGCCTTGGACAGCAATGGACCGATCAGTGCGCACACATTGGCCATTGCATTCAATGTGCGCTGGTACGCGTTGTATTGGCAATACGCCTTGGACAGCAATGGACCGATCAGTGCGCACACATTGGCCATTGCATTCAATGTGCGCTGGTACGCGTTGTATTGGCAATACGCCTTGGACAGCAATGGACCGATCAGTGCGCACACATTGGCCATTGCATTCAATGTGCGCTGGTACGCGTTGTATTGGCAATACGCCTTGGACAGCAATGGACCGATCAGTGCGCACACATTGGCCAGTGCATTCAATGTGCGCTGGTACGCGTTGTATTGGCAATACGCCTTGGACAGCAATGGACCGATCAGTGCGCACACATTGGCCATTGCATTCAATGTGCACTGGTACGCGTTGTATTGGCAATACGCCTTGGACAGCAATGGACCGATCAGTGCGCACACATTGGCCATTGCATTCAATGTGTGCGGGTACGCGTTGTATCCTATGTACGCGTTGAACAGCAATGGTCCGATCGGTGTGCCCGGCCGGCCCATTGCATTCAATGTGTGCGGGTACGCGTTGTGTCCTATGTACGCGTTGAACAGCAATGGTCCGATCGGTGTGCCCGGCCGGCCCATTGCATTCAATGTGTGCGGGTACGCGTTGTATCCCATGTACGCGTTGAACAGCAATGGTCCGATCGGTGTGCCCGGCCGGCCCATTGCATTCAATGTGTCGGAAGCGCGTTGTATCCTATGTACGCGTTGAACAGCAATGGTCCGATCGGTGTGCCCGGCCGGCCCATTGCATTCAATGTGTGCGAGTGCGCGTTGTATCCTATGTACGCGTTGAACAGCAATGGTCCAATCAGTGTGCCCGGCCGGCCCATTGCATTCAATGTGTCGCGGTACGCGTTGTATCCTATGTACTCGTTGAACAGCAATGGTCCGATCGGTGTGCCCGGCCGGCCCATTGCATTCAATGTGTGCGGGTACGCGTTGTATCCTATGTACGCGTTGAACAGCAATGGTCCGATCGGTGTGCCCGGCCGGCCCATTGCATTCAATGTGTGCGGGTACGCGTTGTATCCTATGTACGCGTTGAACAGCAATGGTCCGATCGGTGTGCCCGGCCGGCCCATTGCATTCAATGTGTGCGGGTACGCGTTGTATCCTATGTACGCGTTGAACAGCAATGGTCCGATCGGTGTGCCCGGCCGGCCCATTGCATTCAATGTGTGCGGGTACGCGTTGTATCCTATGTACGCGTTGAACAGCAATGGTCCGATCGGTGTGCCCGGCCGGCCCATTGCATTCAATGTGTGCGGGTACGCGTTGTATCCTATGTACGCGTTGAACAGCAATGGTCCGATCGGTGTGCCCGGCCGGCCCATTGCATTCAATGTGTGCGAGTACGCGTTGTATCCTATGTACGCGTTGAACTGCAATGGTCCGATCGGTGTGCCCGGCCGGCCCATTGCATTCAATGTGTGCGGGTACGCGTTGTATCCCATGTACGCGTTGAACAGCAATGGTCCGATCGGTGCGCACCCATTGGCTATGGCCTGGCCTGGCAACGGATGCGTTTTCAAAATTTGAACGAGTCTGATGCTGTAAATTCAGTTGGTCACCCACAACAATGTTGCAATTTCATGGGTGTCACGAAGTTGAACATTTGAAGGATGCTGGGGGCGTGTGTAAGTGGTGCAATTCTGTGGATTGGCCAGATTCAGATGATGCAAACGACTTGGACCTATCACTTTGGACACATGGGACAGTATCTGCCTCTGCAGCACACATATAATGCTGGCTGTTCCCCTGAGAGCTCACTTGCCTGCACTACATGCTCCAGGACGACATCTGCCACTACACTGCTGCTGTATCTGCACCCTCTGGACCCTGCAATGGCACGTACTGTGGAGAGAGCCCCAGCCTTCAGCACTGAGGAGAACCAGGCCCTGCTGGATGGCCTCCTTCCACAGTACAGCAAGCTGTATGGGAAAGCAGGGGAGCAGGTGAGTGTTCTGTCCACTGCCTTTCTAAATGTGCATGTTGTCTGACTAGCAAGGCTAACAGTCTGCACGCCACTGGCTAGCAGGCTCACTGAGTAGTTGTCACCCCCCATAGTGTGTAGTTACATGCACTGGACAGGTATAGTGCAGTGACAGTGCATTTAAACTAGGTTTTACTTCCCAGGCAATGATACCATGTAGTAACTGCTGGCATACTGTCCATAGCCATCGTTGCACTGCCTGTGTACATCATGTGCCCCTGTGATTGAGACATGTATATCCAACTGTGTAATGCACGGATATGTTGCATGTGTAGTAATGGCATTCTCACTTTGTTATCCTCACAGGTTGATGCCCACCAGAAGCAGAAGATATGGCTGACCATCGTCCGGGCAGTGAGATCTGTGGGGGTCTACAAGCGCCGGATCCGCAACTGCCAGAAGAGGTGGCAGGACCTTCGGGCTGGACCCGGAGGATCGCACGGGTCCAGCTGAAGCTGTCGCCTCCTCGCAGGAGGGGCGGACACCGGACCCTGACCCCCCACATGCTGAGGATCCTGGCGGTGGTCTTCCCTGATCTGGATGGGCAGCTGAAGGCCAGAGAGCGATACAAAAGGGGATGATGGCCGTCATCAGGCTCAAACGTTCCGTCCATCATCCCCTTTTGTATCGCTTTGGTCGCCCTAAGTTGGCGGGGGTATGCCCAGACGTGGGTCCCTTGCTCACTTTGCCACTGGATTCAAGCAAGCCTGGCTGATGACGGCTGGAATGCCAGAAACCGGTCCTAGGATGCTTGTTTCCGGTCCAGGGAAGACATGGCTTGGCAGTTCGGGCTGGACTGTTCCCATGAGGCACAGGGTCAGACTGATTTGCATATGGCCATGTCTGAACTGGGGTGGCGGAGTGAGCTAAAGAATGATGATGGATTAAACCCAGATCAGTTGACTGGGGGTGAGTGTTTGATTGGCTCAAACGTTCCGTCCATCATCCCCTTTTGTATCGCGAAGGCCAGAGAGCAGCAAGGAGGGGGTGAGTCCATGTCTGCATTGTGAACTATGTCTGCCATGCTATGTGCCCTCCTCTGGCCTGGTTAAACTTCCACAGTACATCAGTCTTGTGGTCCAGGACCCATGTCCCTCTATTGTGCACTGCCCACTCCTCATCTGATACCCAGGTGTGGCCCTTACAGTCAGGGTATTGTGTCACTTGGGTACTGTGTCCTTGCAGTTTGCTTGACTCAAGGTGGGGGACAGCATCTGTTTCCCTGACTCTGTGGTGGGCATCATGGGTGGGTCCATTGCTTACACATTGCCTGTGTTCTGACATGTGTTCTGCGTGTCATTTTGATATGTGGCCCAATTGCTGAGCTGATCCACCACATGTGCCTGGGATATCTGGCACACACCCATGCTGCGGGTGGGAATAATGTTTGGGCCCCAGGAGTGTGTATATTACGTGTGTCACACATACTTAGCCAGCTGCCTACTGTCCAGGGCTCATCCCTCATTCATGTGGGACAGGACAGTCATGCCTACTCCAGGCCATACAATACACTCTGTACTCCCACTGCCGTGTATCAGCTGACACGTTTTGCTCAGTGATTCGTCCCCTTAGGTGTCTGCCTCTGTGTCAGTGTGCTGTGGCTTCGTTGTCAGGTCTGCTGGGGTGTTCCTCGGTTGGGGCTCCGCATGCCACCGGAGATGTGACCATAAGAGATGATACATGTGTGACACATAGGTGTTTGATCACCTGACCGTGCAGACTGGGGTATGCGAATATGAGGTTCAGGCAGCTGTTTCCCATACACAGCAGATTGTGATGTGCTCAGGTGCAGAGGGTAGTGTTACAGGTCTCCCTTATGTACAATGGGTATAACCTGGACAGATGAGGGTACAGATGATGTGGTGTGTGGGGGATGTACATGTGCACTTGTTCAGCTCCAGGACTTGCATTCCCCATGATCTACTATTGTGACACAGTGCAGAGTGTTGTTGTCTGGCTGCCCTGCCCATGTGACTGGAGACAGTTATGTATGACTTAGCAGGCATGGCTGTGCCATGGCATGTTACTTCCTATTAGTGATCCTGCAGGGGAGTGACATTTGCTACATGCACACCATTGTGGCAATGGCTATCAGGACATGGGTGCATCATGGTGTCTGTCGCTGGTATGCATCACATGCATTTCCTATTTGACTCTGGGCATCCCTTACATCCGGACACCTGCACTGACTCAGTGGCAAGAGTTGTGATGTGTGCATGTCCACATGCTTCACCGGGTTCTCTGCACTGTCCAAATACTGTGTAGGTGGTGCATGTGTCCACACCGGGGTATTGCCATCCCACAGACACCATACAGATGGGTGCAAGGCCAGGTGGGATGTGAGTGCCATGGTTGACCATCAGACTGACAATTGACTTCTCCTGTTCTGTTTGTGCAGTTTTAGCAATGTTCAACTAAGGATGCCAGGGCTTGCTCTGTAATGTGCTGTACTTACTGTGGTGTGTGCGTTCGGTGCAGGTGACTGATGTCTGTCTGTTTCCCTATTGATTGTAGATACATCCACGGCCACAGGAGGGGACAGCTCCACGGACCAGGAGGAGCCGCAGAGCCAGACTGGGTCAGCAGCCGAGGAGTGGTCGGAGGGACCCAGTGGCACGGAGGGCGAGGGGAGCCACACCGAGGAGTCCTCAGCACCATCCACCTCAGCTGAGGACCAGAGCAACTCGGACGATGACTCCCTTATGGAGGCGGGTGTCAGCAGCCACCACACCCCAGCTAGTGTTGCTGTCCCCGCCACCACCACCACCACCACCGCCCTCCCGTTGGCTCCCATTCCCGAGGTCCGTGGAGGCTCCCATGTTCGGGAGCATGTCTCCTTCGGGCCAGGCACCGCACCCCCTGCACCTGTGTCCCCTGCTGCCCTGAGTGAGGAGTCTGTGTACCTCCTCCGCCAGCTCCATGTAGGACAGACAGCGATGCTGAGTGTCCTCCATGCACACACCAGTCTGTTGACTCAGCTGGTGTCATTCATGGAGGGCATCTCTTCGGGCATGTCTGACCTACAGAGGGGCAATAGGTCCATGGACACGGCAGCAGTGTCCCTCCTCCGACAGTCCCTCACCCCTCCTGCCTCTGCCCCATCCACACTCCCCAGCACCTTACCCGTCCCAAGCACACACACACTGGCACAGGCACACACCAGCACAGACACATGCAGCACACGGACACACATGCCAGAAACAAAACGTACACGCACGCACCGTCAGGGGACTGCAACCACACTCACAGGGGATGGGGCACAGGCACAAACACACACATCCACAAGCACTGCGCAGTCCTCAGTTGCCTCTCCCTCCAAAGACCCCTCCCTTGCCTCACCTGCAACCCCATACAAACAGCGGCTCTTCCTCTGTGACCTTGGCCTCTCCCCCTCCGACCCAGCTGATCCAGCATTCAGGGGGAAGAGGAAGCCCACCCACACAGAGCGGAGTGCCCCTGGCCCCCGGACACCATCCCCCAGGCGCGGACCGACTGAGGCCCCCACCCGCAAGTCCCCCCGGTCCCGGAAGAGCAAGACCCCGCTGCCGCCCTGCAGCTCAGGCACCAAGTCTCCTTCCTCCATCCCTCAGGCCCCCACTCCACAGGTGCCCCCACCACACCCTGCCCCAGGTTCCCCCACCCACAGATACACCATCCCCAGAAGGGTCAGGCCTTCTCCCCCTGCCACTTGCTCTTCCGGCCCCACCCCCCGCTGCGCTTGTCTGTACCACTGATGTGGTGAGGGTGTCCTCCCCCTCTGTCCTGCCCACCTTTCCTGATCCCCATTCTCCTCCCCTGGAGGTGGGCACTGTAGTGGAGTCCACTATCACCCTGTCTGACTTGGGCGCTGCAGTGGCGGACCTGTCCACTCCATCTGCAGGGTCCACTGCAGTTGTGCCGGCACCCACAACATCTGAGTCATGCCCCCCAGTTGTGCCGGCACACACCATGTCAGACACCTCCACTGCAGTTGTCAGTGGCTCTCCAGCACCAACCACCCCTTCCCTGCCTCCTCCTGGTGAGCCCTGATCCTGTCCCTGCGGTGCCTGGCCTGCCCCCCGTATGCCCCTCCTAGGGGATTGTCCCCGGTTGTGATCAGTGCAGGCATGCATAGGGTGACATCTGCCATTGTCACCCTGTATAGACTTCCTTGATAGACTGGCCATTGGCCTTTGTTGATACCTTGCAGTTCTTCCAAGTTTTGAACCCACATGCTGAATAAAGCAACTTTCTGTTCTCTAGTGGTTTTGCTTCTGATGTACATGATGTTGATGATGCTAACCGTGCCCTTGCTGAAGTGATGGTGATTTTTGGACTCATGAGAATGAAGTGTTACTGTGCATGTACCCATGTGTTCCAGGGGGACAGTGTCCTATCCTGTGGTGAATCCATGTCGTCCTTGGCAGCATCTGAGGGTGTCATGTATTCAATATTTGGCAATGGGATTTCCTACTTACATTAGCAATGTCACATCTGTGGGTTCCACCCATGCACATCTGTTGTGTTTGCCATTGTTCAATTAATCTAGTTCCCTGACCGTGTGGCCATCTCCACTGGACATGCAGGTTTGGGCATCAATGTTGTCAGTGCAACTTGCTATACATGTGTGTTGGATCTGTGCTGTTGATTTCGTTGACATTCCCATGACCAGGCTGATGTGACGGGAGCCTTCATTTGGTGCTAATTGTTGACTGTGTGACCAAGTGTTCTGCTGACATGATGGAGCCCTACTGATGCGACATATGGCACAGCTTTCCTCACACAGGAGTGGAGTCCCCTCATGGCAGTGTGTACTCCTGTGACATCTCGTGCGCCCAAAGTGTGTGTTGTATGAGCATGTGTGTGTGTTCACTTCCATGTTGCTGTGCATGATGGGATCCCTAGTGATGTTCCTGTTTGTGATGCTTGCTGAGTTGAGCTATGTTCCCCCAAAGTCTTCTCCCTGGGTTCTCTGTGATGTGGGTGCATGGCACATTACTGGTCATCAGGGTGTCACCCATAGGTGTGTTTGCTGTCAGGGCTGAGTTTGTGGGCAGACGCTGATGTGTCACAGTCCGGATTCCCCTTTGCACTTGTTGTTGACACCTGTCATGTGATTTCTGGTTTGTGTTAGCTTTCATTGGTTGTGACACGTTGTGTGTGTGACTGCTGGCACTCCTCAGGGCTGCAATGTTGGTAGTTGTCTATGTGTGTCCTTTGTGGGTGACCTTGGCTTCTTCATAGGTGTGTGACTGTGGCTGGGATCCCATTGGTTTGTGTGGTATTGCCGTCATGTCCATGTACAGCGTAGTGTGCAGTGTGTCAGACATTCAGGAGTCGGGTAGAGTGGCCATGTGTGATGTGTTCCTGCACCTTGGTTCCCACCACCCCCTGGGATTGTCATGGGTGCATGTGCAATGTCACCAGTGCATGTGAGCTTCACTGCTGCACATTGTTGGAGGTCGAGGTGTGTGGTGTTGAGTGTGTGCAGATGAGAGTTGTTGCCCGGCTAGACCCCTGCCTCCATGTTGGCCTTGGCTGACAGGCCGTGCTGGTTGATTTGTGCTTGTGTAGGTGTGATGGTAGTTTGTTGCTCAGGACACATGACTGTGGTTCACAGTGTGAACGACATCTAGCTTTGTCATCACAGTGGGATTGTAATGCAGCCCAGGGTCACCACATTGTGGGGGCCCTGGGTGTGGTGCTGTGGTGTCTGTGTGTCTTGCTGTGTCAGTTGCTGTTCCTACATGCTTGTGTGACATGTGTGATTTGTGCTCCCACTCATCTGACAATGCCTGATTGCCCACATAGGGGATTTGGATCCATGAGTTACCTTTGTGTGGCACTGTATGCACGTCTGTGTAATTGGTATTCAGGCCTCCTCATGTGTTGGGTGTTTGCCTGGGGACACTGGTACCCCCCCCTCACCTGTTGTGTTTGATGTGCAGTGTGGGTCTGCCTGTTTGTGTTTGTGCATCTGCACCACTGCATTGGCATATCTTTAGTGGGTCATTGGCTGTATGTTGTTTGGTGTGTTTGCCCTGCTGTCCCTGGGACTCCTAGGTCATCAGTCAGCACAATGATCATTGTGTGTGTCCCCCATTGCTGCCATGGTATGGTATCTGTTCACATCCCTTCTACAGTCTCCACTGGGTATCTGGATTTGTGTGCCCATTGGTGCAAATATGTGGGTCTGCATTCTGATGGTCACTTCTGTCATTGAGTCATTGATGAGTGTTGACAGTGTCAGCCCCCATGGGTGATGTTTGTCTGCACATGGCCAAAGGTATGTCTTGTTTGCACTGCACTGTTTGCCTCCCCCATTCTATGTTGCTATGGGACACAAGCACTACTTTGCCACTGATGTGTTTGTTGTTCTGTGACCAGGAATAATCCATGCAGTTTGGCAGTTGCAGCTTATTCTTTGTCAACACATACATTTTGGTCACTGTGATGATGGGGGTCTGGACCCCACTGCCACAATGTTCAATATGTGCTTCAGATATGGACCCCACACTCACATTTTGGTCACTGTGATGATGGGGGTTTGGACCCCATTGCCACAATGGTCAATATGTGCTTCAGCTATGGACCCCACACTCACATTTTGGTCACTGTGATGATGGGGGTTTGGACCCCATTGCCACAATGGTCAATATGTGCTTCAGCTATGGACCCCACACTCACATTTTGGTCACTGTTATGATGGGGGTTTGGACCCCATTGCCACAATGGTCATGGCCTGCTTGCATTGTGGGTGCCACACACATTTATGTGTGGCACTTGTGATAGGGGGTCACATTGTATGTCCACAGTCCTGTTCAGTGTTGTAGGCATTTGACACAGTCTACACACGCTTGTCATGGTGTTGGGGGGGATGTCTTTGTGTTGCATTCTTTCTGCTGGTGTGTGCTTCTTGTGGCATGTATTTGCCATCCTGTGAGTGGGGGTGGTAGTAGTAGGCATCCAGCCCCCCATGGGTGGAGGTGGTAGTAGTGGGAGGCACCTGGCACCCCCTGGGTAGAGGTGGCAGTAGTGGGAGGCACCTGGCACCCCCTGGGTAGGGGTGGTAGTAGTGGTAGGCACCTGGCACCCCCTGGGTAGAGGTGGTAGTAGTGGTAGGCACCTGGCACCCCCATGGGTAGAGGTGGTAGTAGTGGTAGGCACCTGGCACCCCCTGGGTAGTGGTGGCAGTAGTGGTAGGCACCTGGCACCCCCTGGGTAGAGGTGGCAGTAGTGACAGGCATCCAGCCCCCCATGGGTAGAGGTGGTAGTAGTGGGAGGCACCTGGCACCCCCTGGGTAGAGGTGGTAGTAGTGGGAGGCACCTGGCACCCCCTGGGTAGAGGTGGTAGTAGTGGGAGGCACCTGGCACCCCCTGGGTAGAGGTGGTAGTAGTGGGAGGCACCTGGCACCCCCATGGGTAGAGGTGGTAGTAGTGGTAGGCACCTGGCACCCCCTGGGTAAAGGTGGTAGTAGTGGTAGGCACCTGGCACCCCTGGGTAGAGGTGGTAGTAGTGGTAGGCACCTGGCACCCCTGGGTAGTGGTGGCAGTAGTGGGAGGCACCTGGCACCCCCTGGGTAGAGGTGGTAGTAGTGGGAGGCACCTGGCACCCCTGGGTAGAGGTGGTAGTAGTGGGAGGCACCTGGCACCCCCATGGGTAGAGGTGGTAGTAGTGGTAGGCACCTGGCACCCCCTGGGTATAGGTGGTAGTAGTGGTAGGCACCTGGCACCCCCTGGGTAGAGGTGGTAGTAGTGGTAGGCACCTGGCACCCCTGGGTAGTGGTGGCAGTAGTGGGAGGCACCTGGCACCCCTGGGTAGAGGTGGTAGTAGTGGGAGGCACCTGGCACCCCCTGGGTAGAGGTGGCAGTAGTGGTAGGCATCCAGCCCCCCATGGGTAGAGGTGGTAGTAGTGGGAGGCACCTGGCACCCCTGGGTAGGGGTGGTAGTAGTGGTAGGCACCTGGCACCCCTGGGTAGAGGTGGTAGTAGTGGTAGGCACCTGGCACCCCCATGGGTAGAGGTGGTAGTAGTGGTAGGCACCTGGCACCCCCGTGTAGTGGTGGCAGTAGTGGTAGGCACCTGGCACCCCCTGGGTAGAGGTGGCAGTAGTGACAGGCACCCAGCCCCCATGGGTAGAGGTGGTAGTAGTGGGAGGCACCTGGCACCCCCTGGGTAGAGGTGGTAGTAGTGGGAGGCACCTGGCACCCCCTGGGTAGAGGTGGTAGTAGTGGGAGGCACCTGGCACCCCCATGGGTAGAGGTGGTAGTAGTGGTAGGCACCTGGCACCCCCTGGGTAAAGGTGGTAGTAGTGGTAGGCACCTGGCACCCCCTGGGTAGAGGTGGTAATAGTGGTAGGCACCTGGCACCCCCTGGGTAGTGGTGGCAGTAGTGGGAGGCACCTGGCACCCCCTGGGTAGAGGTGGTAGTAGTGGGAGGCACCTGGCACCCCTGGGTAGAGGTGGCAGTAGTGGGAGGCACCTGGCACCCCCTGGGTAGAGGTGGTAGTAGTGGGAGGCACCTGGCACCCCTGGGTAGATGTGGTAGTAGTGGGAGGCACCTGGCACCCCCATGGGTAGAGGTGGTAGTAGTGGTAGGCACCTGGCACCCCCTGGGTAAAGGTGGTAGTAGTGGTAGGCACCTGGCACCCCCTGGGTAGAGGTGGTAGTAGTGGTAGGCACCTGGCACCCCCTGGGTAGTGGTGGCAGTAGTGGGAGGCACCTGGCACCCCCTGGGTAGAGGTGGTAGTAGTGGGAGGCACCTGGCACCCCCTGGGTAGAGGTGGCAGTAGTGGTAGGCATCCAGCCCCCCATGGGTAGAGGTGGTAGTAGTGGGAGGCACCTGGCACCCCCTGGGTAAGGGTGGTAGTAGTGGTAGGCACCTGGCACCCCCTGGGTAGAGGTGGTAGTAGTGGTAGGCACCTGGCACCCCCATGGGTAGAGGTGGTAGTAGTGGTAGGCACCTGGCACCCCATGGGTAGTGTTGGCAGTAGTGGTAGGCACCTGGCACCCCCTGGGTAGAGGTGGCAGTAGTGACAGGCATCCAGCCCCCCATGGGTAGAGGTGGTAGTAGTGGGAGGCACCTGGCACCCCCTGGGTAGAGGTGGTAGTAGTGGGAGGCACCTGGCACCCCCTGGGTAGAGGTGGTAGTAGTGGTAGGCACCTGGCACCCCATGGGTAGAGGTGGTAGTAGTGGTGGGCACCTGGCACCCCCTGGGTTGAGGTGGTAGTAGTGGTAGGCACCTGGCACCCCCATGGGTGGTGGTGACAGTGGTGACAGGCATCCGGGCCCCTATGAGTATATGTGGCATTGGTGATAGGCATCCCGCCCCTATGGTGCTGCTGTTTCTGGAGTAAGTAATTTCTGCATCCCTGTGTGTGTGTGTGATATGTCTGGTACGTGTAGTTTGTGTTTGTGGTTGGTGTCTGACTTACCTTCTGCGCCGTACGCGTCCGTGCCTGTTCCGGTAGTAGATGTAGAATATTGGTAGGATCGGAACGATGGGATTCATTGTTGGTTCGTCTCGTTCGTCTTCGTCGTTGCTTCGCCTCGTCCTCGTCGCTGGCGTGTTCGTCTCGTAGCCGTGGATCGTGTTGTGGCGCGAATCGGAGCTTATGTGCGCCTCTCCCGGATGCTTTGACGTGCCGTGCGTAGCGACGGGTTCGGCGCGTACGGGAAGCGCATCGTACTTGTCCGGCCGGACGGGGCTGCTTTTTGGCTTCCGGGTGACTCGTATCTGCGTTTACGGATCCGGTTCGGTCGGGGATCAGGACCTGGATTGGGTGAGTGCGACTCGGTCGGAATCTGCGCTGTTGTGCGCATCGTACTTGTTCGTTCGGATTGATGTGCGGATTGGTCGGGAAACAGGCATTCGCATGGCTTTTTTCCCGACCGAATGGCGTTGGGTGCGTCTCCGGCCGAGATCGGAATCGACCCCAGAGTGTATCAGTGTATCATACTTGGGGGGGGGTGGGTTCCCCCTAGTAGTCCTGGTTTGCCAGGTACCTGTTCAGCCTCAGGGTACAGACCCTGTGCTGAAAGGCCTGTCTCAGGATATCACTCCTGAGCTGGTGGGAAGGAGAGTAAAAGTAGGGTGCCTAACACCTGGGGCTGTTGCCCCCCACTCTAAGAAACATAAGAGGTCAGGGGGAACCTCAGGAGCAGGTAGAGAAATCCTTGCCAGCCCCAAGACTGGAAGTGAGGTCCCAGCTTGGAGCCTCCAACGGCAGTGGATGGTCTGGGGCTTGGCTGTTGACACTGACAGCTGTCTCACTGGCCTCTGCTGGTTGTTGTCCCTCTGGGCAGCAGAACTTCTTTGGGTTGGGGACAGAAGTCTCATCCTAGGAGCGTAATGGACCACCTCACCTTGTTGGCCATGTTGACACTGTCTACTGGGGTGCATCTGTAAGGAAACTAAGGGCAGGAGTTTAACAGATGTGGTCCACAGATGAGGAGAAGGGTTCCCCATGGGTAAGACCAGTGGCTCAGGAGAGTGTTGACAGAGGGTTCCAACCAGGTTCAGAAAGGCCTAGAGCTGACAAGGTCCTCTGCAAAAGAAAGCCATTATCCATGTTCCATCACCTGAGCAGGGAAGCCGATTAGTCTACCCTAGATTTTAGCTGGAGGGAGTCATGTTGGACCTGGCCCTTTCTGCAGGGACACACCCTATTTTCACCCTATTTTTGCCTTCCTCTGCCCATGTCCCAGGGCCTGTAAACTATATGCTACTAGTGGGCATCAGCACTCGTTGTGTCACCAAAGTAAGTAGCCCCTTTAAACATCTCAGGTCTGCCATTGCAGCCTATGCTTGCAGTTTTAAACTGCCATTTCGACCTTGCAAAATAAACCTTTTAAATACTTTTAAGTCATCTATAAGCTAGGCAGTAAAGTCTCATAGGGCAGAGTGCTGGGGATAAAAAAACATAGTACATGTTGGTTTACGTTTAACATGTCCTGCCAGTGAAAAACTCCTAAAGTCGTTTTTCACTGTTGTAAGGCCTCTCTCTCCCATAGACTAACACTGGGTTACACTTCAGTTTGGGATCAGATAGAGATATGATGTTTACACTTAAATGGATTGTAATTTAAAATCCACAAGATCCGCAGTGCAGGCTGTTCTTTCTCCTACCTTGCTGCCAGATTGTGGAATGACCTCCCACTCCACCTCCGAACCTCCCCTTCTCTCACCAACTTCAGAAAGGGACTCAAGACCTGGCTCTTCGACTAAGGCCCACCTGACCTCAGCCCCTGAATACCTCCCGGGGTGATAAGCTGTGCTATATAAATACCAATCTATTGATTGATTGATTAACAAGAGTGAGCAATTAGTATAGTGTGGTCTATCTTTTATTAATTGAAATCTAGCTTTATTTTTAGTTTAAATTTTTATCATGGAGTAGATTATATATAATAAAAAAATGGACAGTGGAAACTAGTGATTTTAAATTGACGAAAGTGCTGCTATTTTTTGAAGTGCGTTTAATGGCTGTGTGTCTATTATTGTACACTGTTAATATTGTTAAAAAGTTATGTAATATATATGCTAACAATCAATAAAATAAAATAATAAATAAATAGTATCCTCTTTAATGTTAAAGTTGGATATTAAGTGACAATTTTAAAAATGCCACTTTTAGAAAGTTATATATAGTGCCCAGTGCCTCGTGAAGGAGAACCTTTCAGACTCAGGGGCCGATTCCGATCTCGGCCGGTAGTGCTCCGAATCGGATTCACCGGATCCGATTCGGAGCCCTGTTTCCCGACCGAATCGTACGCGGGTCCGGCCGAGCGAGTACGATGCAAGCACCCGCGAAATCGCCGACCGACTCGAACGCGGCTTCAACACGCTCCGACCGACTCGCATGGACACGACTCGCACCGCACTATGGAGACGTTTCCCGGCCGGGTAAGTACGATGCGCGCCGCGAGCAGTCCGACCGACTCGCGTCGTCCGGCTCGAAAAAGCTGTCGGAGCCGGACTTTGGGGGTCCGCGTCGGACCCCCTGTACGTGTAGGCGCGCGAGTCGCACACAGGGGGACCCATGGGTCCCCCTACCTGTGCATGTACGCCGCGATGCGCATGGACGCGTACACGCTGTAGGGGGCGCCCTTGTCCGCCTCGCACCCATTGAGTCAATGGGAGCCCGCGTACGCGTTGAACGACCGGCTCCCATTGACTTCAATGGGAGTCCGACCGACTCGAGTCCGATAGCATGCGAATGCATCGTACTCATCCGGTCGGACTGCTAGGGTCCGATTCGGTCGGAATTCTCTCCGGGTCCGGCTCGGTCGGAGAGATTTCCGGCCGGAATCGGAATCGGCCCCTGAGTTGTTTGTTTAAGAGGAAGCGGTAAGACTATCCACTACACTGAATGCCTTACGTGAAAAAACAATGACCAATAATTTACGCAAAAGTATATGTATACATACAATGATTAATTGTAGAAGGCGTATTTCAATGTATATCAACCTAGATTATAATTTAATAAACATTCAAAACATATGTAGTGGTCAATAGCATATGCACAACCCAGCTATCAAAAAAAGGTCGCCAGCAGATAGTTGTAGTCCTGAGTGTGATCCTGTGAGAGACTGGGAACCACCCAACTTCTCTGTCCTTCTTACACTGCACCCTTGAGAGGAGGCTAATAAGTTCTTAAAATGAATAGTTGTGGTGGTCAATCCATCAACATTTCAGTCTCCAATTGTGTATCGAGAACATGAGACCATCTTGAGGACAAAGTGTTGAATATTACAAAGATATAGAAGACGCAATGGATACAAAAATACCTAAAATAATAAAGAATATTAGTATATACAATTTAAATAAGAACATTTATTTCAAAATAAAGAAGCATGCCTCTAGTGAAATCACAATGCGCATCAAACATACTCGCACCTAATCCCAACACCAGAGTGAAAAGACAATGAAACCAATCGCCATAGTGGAAGCACAAAAGCACCATCAACTAGTAGTTCACCAACAGGTGTTATACCAACTACTTACAACGAGCAACTCACCAGCGGTAAAGGCCGAACGGGACTTATAATATAACCAACTTCAACCAAAGAAAGAAGGAAACCTTATTGTGTTATCCAAAAAAACATCACTAAAGGCCCTATAGGGAGCACCAAAATCTGAAAGTATAGGGATAGAATTATACTTACAAAACCTTTCTGAATAAGGCGCCCTACAAACTGCACGTGTCAATATCGGTCCGAGTGACAGTATAACAACAAAAGTGCCAATGTAAACTCTAGGGCACTTAACAAAACACCCGTAACAATATTGCTACTTCTTTGCAATTCCTCCCATGTGTAGATGACTAAGACGGGGAATAAGTAACAAACGCTGAAACACTCTGGACCGCGGCCCGTAGTGTGTAATCAGGCCAGGGTTTCACCCTGTTGTGCAGTCGGCCCCTGCCTTTCAGCAGCTGGAGGGAGCCTGTGCCGCCTGTCAGGCCTGGCGAGTGCTCTGTCAGGTGCTTCAGCCTGTGCGGACTGAGCGGGCCCGAAGGTAATGGTGGATAGTATCAGGGATGCCTTGGAGTGCTGGAGTGGTGCCTGCTGCAGTGGGGGTGACTGGACGGCCCGCTGGGTAGGGACAAACCCTGCGGGGGGCCGGTGCCTGGCTGGGGCCCAGAGCCTTCATAACTACAAACTCATGAGAGACATGTGACGCAGGTCTGAGAGCCTGTTCTGGCACTGGGGGCGCATGTTACCTGCCCTTGTCTCCCCCTCTGCTTGGACCTGCCCTTGTCTCCCCCTCGGCTTGGACCTGCCCTGGGCACCTCCATTCCCCACAGGTTGGCCCAGAACTGACCACTAGCCTTCCTGCAGGACAATTGGATGGTGGCTTATCACTATTGTTACCCTGTTTGGTCATTCTACGCTGCCTTATGACTGATCCTTTGCAGCCCTGGGGCCCACGCTTGGTCAAGCCTTGCCTTGTGGATGCTGACGGACTGTTTTGACCCTGTCTCCTGCTCTGCGAGGAAGCGATTAGTAATCCTGACCTTTCTTTACTTCTTTGGATCCCTGAGACTGCTCGAGCCCCTGTATGCATGGCCCATGCTGGCAGTGGCGGCTGGTGACATTTGAAAGTGGTGCGGTGTAAACGTTGGGCATGACTTTTATATAGCGAGCGATGTGAACAAGTTCAGTGAACAAACCTGGGGTCCAGGGTGAGTCCCTCTCCTGAGAAAGAAATGAAAAAAAAGATTGGCAACTGGTGCATTTTAAAGCAAATGAAAGTAGCGATAAAGCAAGGCTTATTAAGCAGTGGGAACGCATAGTCTTGAAATATTAAACACATTAAAAACTGCCCCATATCTTCCTGCATTAATAAGTTCAACAGTTTCTGTAATGGGTAAATTGTACAGTATGACAACTTTAGCCCTTTAAAATGTATGCTTGCCCAGTGTCTTGCACTGCATGCAGCATTAACTTTGGAAAAATATGCTCTAACCAGATTTCGAAAAGCACCCACAGCTGCTGGCTGCAACCAGTCATATAGAAATATGTGGAGACTGGTCTTTAGGTGAGATGAAAAAAGTAGGGGCTCTCTATAAAGGAACATGTCAAATACATTTCTGTGATTCCCATAGTGTGCCACCTGACCGGTATTTTGGTTTCTCTCTGAGATGTAATTTTATCCAGATAAATGACACTACAACTGACCTACACCATAAGCCTGTCAGTATGATTGGCTTTGTCACTGGGTGTTAGCTGTTTAAGATAAATGAGTAACAACAATGCTTTCTTATAAATAATTAACACTGGAAATGTTTAAATTCTGAAATAGTGAGTCTGTGAATTAAATAGCATTGAGGCCTGTGGAAGGAGTTTTGGCCTTCAGTTATGTGTGCTTTATGATAGATATGTATCCTCTTTTTCTCTGCATATCTTGTCCATCTACACATCTTCAACCCCCTCTCTTTCCTCTTTGGCATCCTCTTTTCAATCTTCCCCTAATGCACTTCCTCGCATCTCTGTCACTTCACCGCCCCCAACATGCACAGCACTCCCTCAAATTTAAGCACTTTAATTTCTCTTACTTTTGCCTTGCAAATATTTTGACATCTGTGTACCCCCTTCACACACATATCCTCAGAATTTCAGTTGCAAATGGAATACATTAACATTGTTTGGTGTGCTCCGCAGAGAGGCCAACCCACTGACAGGCACTTTGTTTGGCTTCAGCCTTAGCGCCTGCGTGCACAATCAAAGCCCCTCATAAACACCTGACATGGCTCAAGACTCAAAGTATACACAGAAAAAAATACAGATAAACAATAACATTATAAAAAAGCTAACTCTGGGGGCATGCAAGATTAAGTAAAGCATGTGAAATAAGAGAGGAACTAAATCGCCAACATGCATTCCCTCAGCGTTTTTAACATTCATTGTTTGCAAGCCAATCCATGTTTTTGGCATCATTGTTAACTTAGGGACATGGAGACAGGACCAGTTTCAATGTCATACATCACAGAACCGTCCACTGTAAGCACATGTTCCACAGTAAGCACGGTAAATGGACATAATATCGAATTCTAAATATCGAATTGCAGTTATATTGAAGTTGTAATATCGAATGTTTTATAATATCGAAGTCATGAATATCGTAGTTAAAAATATCGTTTTTTTTTAATTAAAAAATATCGAAGTATAAAATATCGAATAAGTAATATCGTTAGTAGATAATATCGATTTGGTAGTGTTGTAAAAAATATCGAAAAAAATATATAGAAAGTGTAAAATATCTTTTTTTTCTTAATATTTAAATATTCTGTATTGTTATTAATTTTTTATTAGTTTAATTGTTTGAATATTTTTTTGAAATTGTATAATTTTTTTTTTTGCAAGATATGTTTTAGGAGCGGGATGTTGGGTTATTAGGGGGAAATGGTGAAGTTGTTAAAATAGTAAATAATATATATTATGGGGCCGATTCCGATCTCGGCCGGTAGGGCTCCGAATCGGATTTGGCTTAACCGGATCCGATTCGGAGCCCTATTTCCCGACCGATTCGTACGCGCGTCCGGACGAGCGAGTACGATGCGAAATCGCCGACCGACTCGTTCGGGCGTCCCAACCGCTCCGACCGACTCGTTCCCGGGTCGTACCGCACCGACCGACTCGCTCGGACACGACTCGCACCGCGCAATGGAGACGTTCCCCGGCCGGGTAAGTACGATGTGCGCAGCGAGCAGTCCGACCGACACGCACCGTCCGGCTCGAAAGAGCAGTCGGAGCCGTACTTCGGGGGTCCGTGTCGGACCCCCCTGTACGAGTAGCCGCGTGAGTCGCACACAGGGGGGACCCATGGGTCCCCCTACCTGTGCGTGTACGGCGCAAGTCGCTTCGCCGCGTACCCGCTGTAGGGGGCGCCCTTGTTCACCTCGCACCCATTGAGGCAATGGGAGCCTGCGTACGCGCTGTACGACCGGCTCCCATTGACTTCAATGGGAGTCCGACCGACTCGAGTACGATAGCATACGGACGCATCGTACTCACTCGGTCGGGCTGCACGGGTCCGATTCGGTCGGAAATCTCTCCGGGTCCGGCTCGGTCGGAGAGATTTCCGGCCCGAATCGGAATCGGCCCCTAAGTGTCCAGACGCTTCCCTGACTTAATACTTGCTGGAGTGGGAATACTAATTTTATATGTTTAGTGTCCAGCATCTTCCCTGACTTAATACTTACTGGAGTGGGAATAGTAATTTATATATATGTTTAGTGTCCAGCATTTTCTTGGACTTAATATTTGGTGGAGTTTGAATAGTAAATTATATTTATTTAGTGTTTAGCATCTTCCCTGACTTAATACTGAATGGAGTGGGAATAGTAATTTATATATGTTTAGTGTCCAGCATCTTCCCTGACTTAATACTTACTGGAGTGGGAATAGTAATTTATATATGTTTAATGTCCAGCACCTTCCCAGACTTAATACTGACTGAAGTGGGAATAGTAATTTATATATCTTTAGTGTCCAGCACCTTCCCTGACTTAATACTGACTGGAGTGGGAATAGTAATTTATATATGTTTAATGTCCAGCACCTTCCCAGACTTAATACTGACTGAAGTGGGAATAGTAATTTATATATCTTTAGTGTCCAGCACCTTCCCTGACTTAATACTGACTGGAGTGGGAATAGTAATTTATATATCTTTAGTGTCCAGCACCTTCCCTGATTTAATACTGACTGGAGTGGGAATAGTAATTTATATATGTTTAGTGTCCAGCACCTTCCCTGATTTAATACTGACTGGAGTGGGAATAGTAATTTATATATTTTTAATGTCCAGCACCTTCCCAGACTTAATACTGACTGAAGTGGGAATAGTAATTTATATATCTTTAGTGTCCAGCACCTTCCCTGACTTAATACTGACTGGAGTGGGAATAGTAATTTATATATGTTTAATGTCCAGCACCTTCCCTGATTTAATACTGACTGAAGTGGGAATAGTAATTTATATATGTTTAATGTCCAGCACATTCCCTGACTTAATATTCACTGGAGTGGGAATAGTAATTTTTATATGTTTAGTGTCACGCACCTTCCCTGACTTAATACTGACTGGAGTGGGAATAGTAATTTATATATGTTTAATGTCCAGCACCTTCCCTGATTTAATACTGACTGAAGTGGGAATAGTAATTTATATATGTTTAATGTCCAGCACATTCCCTGACTTAATATTTACTGGAGTGGGAATAGTAATTTTTATATGTATAGGGGCCGATTCCGATCTCGGCCGGTAGGGCTCCGAATCGGATTCGGCTTAACCGGATCCGATTTGGAGCCCTATTTCCCGACCGATTCGTACGCGCGTCCGGGCGAGCGAGTACGATGCGAAATCGCCGACCGACTCGTCCGGGCGTCCCGACCGCTCCGACCGACTCGTTCCCGGGTCTAACCGCACCGACCGACTCGCTCGGACTCGACTCGCACCGCGCAATGGAGACGTTCCCTGGCCGGGTAAGTACGATGCGCGCCGCGAGCAGTCCGACCGAGCCGCGCACTCCGGCTCCAAAGAGCAGTCAGAAGCGAATCGTGCCGTACAAGCACAGGTAGGGGGGACCCATGGGTCCCCCCCTGTGTGCGACTCGCGCGGCTACGCGTACAGAGGGGTCCGACGCGGACCCCCAAAGTCCGGCTCCGACAGCTCTTTCGAGCCGGACGGCGCGAGTCGGTCGGACTGCTCGCGGCACGCATCGTACTTACCCGGCCGGGGAACGTCTCCATTGCGCGGTGCGAGTTGTGTCTGTGCGAGTTGGTCGGAGCGTGTTGTAGCCGCGTTCGAGTCGGTCGGCGATTTCACGGGCACTTGCATCGTACTCGCTCGGCCGGACCCGCGTACGATTCGGTCGGGAAACAGGGCTCCGAATCGGATCCGGTAATGCCGAATCCGATTCGGAGCCCTACCGGCCGAGATCGGAATCGGCCTCTAAATTGTTTGCAGTAGCAAACATAATTATTCCTTTATCAGGGCATTTGTTATCAAAAAATATAAATGGTTCTTTAGTGTGAGTAATGCTTAATTCTGGGGGAATAACTACTTCTGCAAACGTTTTAGGGGCAGGTATGGTACTTGTAGTTGCTTTTTTTTGTCTGGCAATAGTTCTTTTTAAAGAAGCTATGGAGGGTAATTGTCCTGATGCATGTTGAGGTACTTTTAATAGTTGCTCTTTCAGTATTTGGGTGGTTGGTTTATCAGTACTAGTGCTTGCTTCTTTAATACTTTCAAGAGCATCTCTAACCTCAATCTCTGTTATGTTTGGGGGTGATTATGTTCTTTTACAGAAAGAACAGTAGTTTCATGAGTAGTAGCTCTTCCATAGCATTTGTTAGAGTAGTATTTGCTACACTTCGAAAACACTTTAAGGCCAGTTTGTTTCTCCTGTGTATAGACATACCCCATATAACATAATAACATTTTATTTTTATGTGACATTACAAATTCTGCACCTTCAGTCATGTTGTTTTGTCTTATGCTAGGGAAATTAAAAAAACACATTTTTTAATATAATAAATACCACATATTTATTAAATACAGTTACATTTCAGTGAATATACTTACAATGTTTAGTTTGATGTAAATAAAATCGTCCAGGAAATGATTTCAAGCTTTATTTTCTATTTTCTTGATGTAATTTCTGTTGAGAAGAGAAAACAAACATTTTAATAATTTTATTACATTGTTTGTAGATGATAGGGATTTTAGGGGAAAAGGGATCTTTGGGTGGGTATTTAAGGGTGTTTAATAATTGAAAATTATATACTTACTTTTTAATTGTATTTAGTTGTTTATTGTTGATAAATGATTTTGGATGCTTTTGCAGTTGGCTGTAGAGGAGATAGATAAAAAAGAAAATATATATTAGTGAATAACGTTTGAAAAATAATTTTAGGTACCTTGGAAAAAATTATAATATACATACATTTATTGTTATTTTATTGGTGAGGATGTTGAAAATATGTTTCTGGCTTTGTAAGATATCTGTAGAGCAGATATAAATGTCAGCAATGAAAGAATAGTAAATTAGGTCTCAGAAATAATTAGGGTTGAAGGCTAGTAGTATCGTTATATTTTAAATACAGTTTTACTTACTTAATGCAGTTTTAAAGATTTCTTCAGTAATGAAAGTTTTCTTTCAGGAAACAGTCGGGCAGAGTTTCACCTTCTTCTTTATTGTAGGTTAGAAGTGTAAAAGAGATGCAAACATTTCATGTTTATATAGTGTTTATTTAATTGGTTGCTTTATGTTATTGGTGTATTTTAAAATGTGAGTATTTGATTCGTTCAAGTTAATTGTTTTTAGTGTTTTGGCTGTTTGTTTCCATATAAGGGAAATGCTAATTAAGAACTTGTTAGTAGAAAGTTATTATTTTTTTGTTTTTATTTTTTAAAATATATTAAACATTGTTTTGAATGTGAAATGATGCAGGTATTATAGATTTTAAAGTTTTTATTTTATTACTGTAATTGTTTAGAAAAAAATTTAAGTTTTATATATTGATGTGTTTGCAAATGATTATTTTATGTTATTTAAGTGTTTTATATTGTTTTATAATGTGAATTTATATTTGGTGCTAAACATATATTTAATAAACCAGTTTTTCAATAGTCGATATTTTTAAAAATCGATAATATTGATGTCTATATTTTGGTATTCGATATTTTTGATATTTTGTATGTTATTTAAATTTGAACGATATTTAATTTAACAATATTTTGTCTTTCGATATTGTGGTGTACGATATTTTTTATGTACGATATTGTGTACTCGATATTTTTGTATTTTTTTAAATAAGTATTGGTAGTCGATATTATTGTAGTCGATATTATGACGACAATATTTTGTCAATACACCTAAGGGTATATGTGCGCTATACAAGTCATAATAACGTAACATAACAATACGATATTTTTGTTGGCGATATTATGTCAGTGATCCAGTAAGCACATATCTCTCGCTTGGGCTTGACTCGTATATTTGGATCAACTTGGCAAGCGAACAAGAACCCTGCTCCTTATTTGGATCCATTTTGCGGGGGAACAAATGCTGCAGCTCCACTTCTAAAGGAGCAAGCGATCTGCAGCGAGGGTGTGGGGTGTCACAGGGGGGAAGGTTAGCGTGATGAGGGGTCTCAACACAATATACATAACACAACATTAGCATGCAAACACTTACCATTGCCGAGAACAAGGCACCAAATCAGACATGCTTGCATCCACTCTCACGTATGACGAAAGGGTGGGTTCTACGTCTTTGAATGACGGACGTCTGAAATCACGCAGGGATGAAGTCTCCGACGCCCGAAACTGTGACGCTTATTGCCTCACTGGCCTACAAAGTGCATACAACCCTAGATCACAATGGCAATTAAGGGCTTTAAAACAGAAAGCCCTGTATCGTGCATCACAGTTAAGAAAGTTGATTTACTGCCTGGCACCTGTCTCCTGCTTCAGAGTGAGGCAGGGCAGGCAGACTGAAACAGACAACCCAGACTTAAATACATCAATTTATTTAGAGTTATGATCATATCTCTAAATAAATTGATCTATTTAATATGTACTTATGTAAATGTTCAGGAATTTCAGAGGGGCGCAGCCCCTGAGCCCTAATGGAGAAACCGCCCCTGCATGCTGGATATAGGTGAGGCGGGTCTCAGGCTCCATCAGCTCCCCTGGCCCACTTGCAGGCCCCTCCCCCTCCTCTCAAGTTCTTGGCAACGTGTTTGATCATTTACTAGGGGCCTTTTTGGGGCTATGGGAGGATGGAGGGAAACATGCTTGCACCATGCAGGAACTTTGACAGGATCCCTTGCCCAGGACTCCCAAATCGTGTCCCATGATGGCGATGAGCACGTCACCCATCCACTATGGGGTAGATTTGTGTGGAATGACACTTACCCCGATAAGTTGGACAAAATGTTGGCAGCTATTGCTGTGTCCCGAGAAGCATTTGAGACAATATTTGACATAAGATGTCCGAAAAGATCACTGCAAATACACAAGCTACAGGGGAACTACAACCTTCTACACATGTGGTTAACACAAGACACCATGGAAAGTCTGCGCGTCACTGAAAGTAAACTTGACGATGCCCAGGGCCACTCATGCTGTAACTATATTTGCATTTTTGGCCTACAGGAGGTAGTGGAGGGAGCGGACCCTGCAGCATTTTTGGACCATTGGATATAGCAGGGCATTGCCCCAACAACATTCTCACCTTATTTCGTGATTGAGCATGCAAACAGAGTGCTCACCCAGTGTCCTCCTCCTGGGGCATCGCCCAGGCCTATGGTGGTGAGGTTCTTCAATTATCATGACAGCGATGCTGTTCTGACGGCAGCTCATGATAAAGGTACTGTCTCGTGCGAAAATGCCAGGGTAATGTTTTTTCTGGACTGTCCAGTGCTAGTGGGCTTCCTTTCTTCAGGTTAAACAGCGGCTGTGTGAGGCAGATCTCAGGTATGCTCTTCTCTACCTTGCTAAGTTGTGGATTTCTGATGGTCAGTGTAGTGTGTAGAGGTGTGGCTCGTGGTGCACCCGGTGCTGGTTGCTCATGGGTCCCAGCTGATTCACACCGCGGCATGTGCATATTCAATTCTATGTTATGTTTCAAATATGTATTGCTTCGCTAGGCCCATGCCTGCAGAGACTGGTTGGCAAAGAGTCCAGCTGACAGGGTCAGTTTGTTCTGGTATCTGAGCCGGATGGTTGCTGCCCATCATGGGTGAAGTTACTTGTGAATAAAGTCTCTATGTTTCACTGCCTGGCTCCAGCATCGCTTATTACATTTGGCGACGATCACCCTTCATCCACCGACGCTCCTTAGCACCTGGAATTTATTTCTTCTTTTCTGAAGATTTTCAAGCTGTTGCCTTCCAACCGCGCTGCAGTGTGTTCTTCTGTGTCTAAGTTTGTGAGGCACATCTGCGTTCTCCCGTGAGCCTGCAGCATTCCTGGAGCAGCGCCCCAGCAGCCCCTGCGGGAACCTTGAAAGAGCGCCCCAGCAGCCCCTGCGGGAAATTTTCAGCTTAAGCTTCACATTGCTTGGCCACAGCTCCCCTGTACATTGCAGGCAACGTAGTGTACATCAGGTGTAGCAGCCATCTTGAATCGGCCTTCTTCAATCTAAACACACGGTAAGGCGCACCAAATTGCTTATTTTGCTTATGCTTTTCGTCCAGCACACTGGCCTTCTTCAGGGCAAGGTGCAGAGTTGAAGAGAGCATGACTTGGAGTGTAAATGTTATATCCGTTCTGACTTTTAACGACAACACAGCTATCAAATTCTTGGAACAAGTATTCTCAATAGAAGGGTATCCAGGGTATTTAGTTACCGACAATGGGTCACATTTTGTGTCAGAGCACATGGTTCAATTTTTGACCAAACGTGGCATCAAGCACTTACTGGTCGCCCTTTACTCACCATCTTCCAATGGTTTAGTTGAGAGAAGGAACAAGGTAATAAAGGAAGGTGTACAGACAGCCATCGTAGCTGGTTTAGATGTAAAACTGTTTCTCAAGCAACAAGTCTGGGAGTACAACACCACACCGCATTGCAAACACAGGGGTTGCTCAATTCTTAATATTGAGAGGGAGGAATGTTCATTCTGCTTTGGTTCCAACTTGGTTGCAGAATCAGCTGGCCGTCAAGGATGCTGATGTCATGTTGACAGTTAAGGAGAAGGTTTTACCCAGGGTTGAAGCGAAACAGGCCACAATTAGACAGGTTGGTAACAACCGTCTCAACCGTGACGCTTTTCCAAAAGTTGGGGAGTATGTACAGATCAAAAAACCCATTATGGTGAGGAAAGGAGAGTCAATATTTTCTTCCCCAACTAAAGTGACTAGGGTTAGTAAAGGTTCGGTGTTATTAGAAGACAAAGGCTGATGGAATGTATGGAATATAGTGAAGCTATCTCAGCAGCTGGCCCAGATAATTGCTCAAAGGAAAAGCTCTGGATAAGATTTGGATTGGACTCAATGGGTACAACCTGCAGTGAGGTTACCACACCAAGTGGTGATTTGGTCACAAGAGCTACTGAAAGTGCTGACACGTTTATGGGCGCTGCACCCACAGTAGCATGAACCAGGTCTCGTGAAGTTAAGAGACCTGTTAAATACAAGGACTATGTGATCTACTATTTTTAGCTTTCTGTTTCTTATCTTATTGCTTTTCTTACAAATGTTTTTGTGTTTTGTTGAGGGGAAAGGTGATGTAGTGTGTAGCGGTGTGGCTCATGTTGTGCCTCGCGCTTGTAGCTTGTGGGCCCCAGGCAAGTCACACCGCGGCATGTACATATTCAATTCTATGTTATGTTTCAAATACGTATTGCTTCGCTTGGCACATGCCTGCAGGGATCGATTGGCAAGATTCCAGTTGACAGGGTCAGTTTGTTCTGGTATCAGAGTGGGCCGGTCGCTGCCCGCTGTGGGTGAAGTGACCTGTGAATAATGCCACTATGGTTCACTGCCCGGCTTCAACATTGCTTATTATAGTCAAGACACTCACTTCTTTTTGCAACTGAAGGAGGCCTGGGACTGGGTGTAATCGTTGAACAAGCGCTCCCGTAGTTACTCCCCATCACTACCTTCATCAATGCCAAGGATGAATCAAATAACTGACATTGTATGTTGTCTGCACCGCAATGACCAAAGAGGGGAACACCCACACCCATGCAGTACAGGCGGGAGCAGCGCAGTTGCGGCTGGGGCATCACTCCAGGTACTCTCGTTGACACTGTGTCTGCTTACATCTGACTCGACCATATCTGAGGATGACAAGTGATCTGAGGGCTTTATCTCTGCTAATCCTACACCCCAGGTTTATCACAGCTCAATCTATTGAGGACTTGGCGTAGACTTGAGGTCTGCTGCACCTTGCTTGTGACTGCCTCGCTGAGGCTCTATTTCTCAGTCCATTGCCTTCTATGATGCTGACCTATAATTGCTCCCTGTGTAATGACTCTTTTGACTTGTCACTTACTTTGGGGATCTCCGGTCCTAATATGATTTACTGCATGGCCTAGTCTGCGGGGCTGGGGGCACCCTGGCACTTTTGCTGCGTCCCTCTGCCTATTCCATCAGTGTACTAACTGGGGAGTTATGAATGGTTTTTGTGCCCTTTCCCTTGCCCCTGTTGGGGCCTTTTAATTTTCCTTTCCTTTATTTATTTTGTTCAATATTATTGAATGGTTGCAAAGTAAGCCGTCCTATGGATGCTTTTGTGCATCCATTTGGGGATAAGATGGTGCCAACTTGAACACTCACTTTTGCACCCATTACGTTTTCTTCCTGCCCCAGGATCTCCTGTATTTCACAATGTGCCTGCCTCCTGGCAGACACCGGCATCTCTCTATTTCTTATGGTATCATGCCTGTTGACACCTATAGTATCATGAAACACACAAACGGTAATGGGAGGAATGCTTGTAATTTGTCTAACCACTGGCTATCACTCGGGGTAGCACTCCAACCCATCATTCTTTTGCTTACCATGCCACCTCAGTTTGGACCCAACCATATGCAAATCAATCTTCACTCTGTTTCTCATGGGAACAGTCCAGCCCGAACTGCCAAACCAGGTCCTCCCTGAACCAGAATACAAGCAATCCAGGACCTGTTTCTCCCTAGTTGTGGGCTCATCAGCTGGGTACATCTTGGCTCCAGTGACATAGCGAGCATGGGAACCATGTCTGGGCATACCCATGCCACTTAGGGTGGTACATGAAACACAAAAAAGGTGATGGGAGGAATGCTTGCAATTAGTCTAACCACTGTCAATTGCTCAGGGTAGCATCCCAACCTATCAATCTTTTGCTCACCATGGCACCTCAGTTTGAACCCAGCCTCAGGAACCAAGCTATACCCACCTGATGAGCCCAGACCCTACTGCAGCAGAGGCCACCAACACAGTCCAGTACAGGTACACTTGCCACTGGCAAACTGGTCTCACTCCACAGTCCTCGTGTAGCTTTTTTGTCCCTACAACCTCGCAGGAGGTCACCCAACTGTTCTTTGGACTCCCCATTTTAATCCTGAGTACAAATGGGAGCAGGTTCGGACCTTCAGGTCTCCACTCAGGTCACAGGCAGCATGTCCAGTCCTCTTTTGTGCTTTTACAGGTCCAGATGTGTTCCATGAAAATGAGGACGAGCTGTTGCGTTTCTTTAATTCACTAGACAGAGGGCGAGGGTGACTCCTGAACACCTTCTGATCAATAGCTAGAAATTTCCCAAGGGCATAGTGTTGGAAGTAAATCACAAAGGAAACGAGGTAAGGTTCCAGTTACTTGTTTATTGGCCATCCACTCTCCTCAAACTCGCAGTGCATCACCAACATTCTAAGGTAGGATCTCAAGGGAGAGTCCAAGGGGAAACAGGGAGAGGGGTGGGCAGGGATGTACCAAAGGGAAAGAAAAGGGTAAAGGAAGATTATAGCACACCTCCCTTATTTACCTAACGTATAACACTGTTACATTTGACAACTTTGTCAGAACTCCACAACTGTCCATTCTCAAGGTGTACCACATTGTTGAAGGTTTTGGACACATGACAAGTAGGGTAGAATTTGCTTTGGCTGTGCAAGTCTTTTATGCTCCTCTTGACCTGCACCATGTCACCTACCCTCCACTTGGAAACTTTGAATCCATTTTTATTGTCGTACCACTTCTTGTACTTGGTTTGGTGACGTTCAACCTTTTTACCAACCTCCTCGGAATTATAACCCCCAGCCCTACCACCACCCAACCAACTGGGGTTGAACTTAGTGCAAGGTTCTCTTCTTCTGAGGGCAACAAACGGGGACACCCCTGATGCGAGATTTGCTGAGGTGTGGTACGCCCATAAACAGTCACGCAAGGATAATTCTACTTCATGACCATTTGCTATAGCTAATTGTAAGTGTTTTTTTATTAGTCTGTTGGTCCTCTCGACTAGGCCATTGGCCTAGGGCAATAGAGTGCAGTTTTTTCATGTCTGATGTTCAAATTAGTTAAAAAGTCCTTCATCAGTTGCAATGTGAACTGTACCCCATTATCGGTGACCAGGGTAGATGGTATTCCTTCCTTAGAGAAAACGTTCTTGAGAAAGTCCAAAACTGTTTTAGTGTTGGTGCAATGTTAATGTTAATGTTAATGTTAAAAATAATTTATAAAGCGCACGTACACCAGGTGGCTTCATGGCGCTATAGAGAGACCTCAATTGCTATCCGATAGACATCAGTCATAGGCCTGTCTAAAAAGCCATGTTTTGAGGGACTTCCTAAACTGCAGAAGGTTTGTGCAAGACCGGATCTCCAGTGGAAAAGAATTCCATAGTTTGGGGGCAAGAACCGCAAATCTGCGGCCTCCTTGACGCATCCCGCTTGAATGACGGAGTGGTAAGAAGTGAGAGGTGAGCGGAGCGTAAGTTACGTGTAGGGGTATGCTTGGAAATCAGGCAGTTGATAAATACAGGATTATTGCCTTGTAAAGATTTAAAAATAAGGCAGCCTGTTTTAAAGGCACAGCGCTGGGCAACAGGGAGCCAGTGCAGTTCCTTCAGTAAGGGAGTCGCTGATTGCCATTTCGGTTGTCGAAGGATCAGTCGGGCTGCATGGTTTTGAACCATCTGAAGCCGTTTTAGCAGGTAAAGAGGCATGCCCAGGTACACCGAGTTGGCGTAATCAAGATGTGACAGGACCGTGGCTATTACGACCTGAATCAGGGCTTCCTGAGTAAGGAGGCGGTGTATCTTCCTGATCTTACGCATTTGGAAAAAACACTTAGAGATGACCGCACCGACCTGAGTTTTTAGAGAGAGGTCATTGTTAAGGGAGACTCCAAGTGTTTTAGCTGAAGGGGACGGGGAGGGTGGGGGTCCTAGCTCTGGAGGCCAATAATGGAGACCCCAATATTTTTGGCAGTCCCCGGTGAGAACAAGCTCTGTCTTACCAGGGTTCAGTTTAAGATGATTGAGGTCCATCCATTGTTGGATGTGCCGCATTGTAGCCTGAAAGTCTATGACTGATTTGTGTGAGTTGTCGATTCTGAAAAGAAGTTGGAGGTCGTCTGCGTAATTAAAAACAGTTACCTTCATATCTTTGAGGGACTGAATCAGAGGGGCAATATAGAGATTAAATAAATGAGGAGAGAGAGCCGAGCCCTGTGGGACACCGCAGGTAATTTTACGGGGGAGGCTGAGAAGTGACCCTGGCGGACGGCCTGAGAGCGATCTTCCAAAAAGGAAGCGAGCCAGAGAGCCGCTGTACCTTGGATACCAGCATGTTTGACACGGTCGAGCAGAATAGTATGGTCGACCGTGTCAAAGGTGGCAGAAAGGTCCAGTAATACCAGTGCCTGAGGGGAACATCTATCTGCGTTGTCCCGGAGAGTATCCAGGACAGCAAGTATTACCGTTTCAGTAGAATGGGCCGGCCGGAACCCTGCCTGATAAGGGTCCAAATATTTAGATGCACAAATTTATGTGCGATCCAGTGGGATGTGTAGTCTACCAAGACCAGCATGAATTTTTTGTGGATCCCCAGGTTGTCCATGGGCCCAATTATGTCCATGGCAAGCTTACTCCATGGTTTGAGAGGAACTTCGACAGGAGACAGCGGGGCTTTGCGTGTGGACTTAGATTTGTCGCTTCTGGCACAACTGAGACAGTCCTTCACCTGTTGTTCTACCATAGCGTCCATCCTTGGAAACCAGAAATTCTCTCTAATTCTGTTTTTTGTTATGCTTCGCCCCAGGTGACCCTCGTGTGCCAATTCCACAATTCTCTTCCTCAGACTTTCAGGAGGTACAATTCTATCCTGGCGGTACACTTTGTCTCCTATGGTGCTCAATTCTTACCTGACCTCCCAGAAGTCTTTGATCTCTTCTTCGACTTCACTGTGCTTGTTGGGCCACCCTTCCACCATTATCTCTTTCAGCCTGCACAAACCCTTGTCATCTTCCATGGGCAGGGTCTGTTGTGGCCATGATGGAACTATCTAGCATTTCCTCTGGCGGTTCTGCTTGTAACGGTGTTCTGGACAGGAAATCCGCAATTTTGTTGTCACCACCTGGGACATACTCCGCTTTGAAACAGAAGTTTTCAAGGCCCAGAATCCATTTGCATATGCGGGGTGTGCTGTTTTCCATACCTTTGACAGTGAATATGAAGGTGAGGGGCTTGTGGTCTGTGCGAATCGTAAAATTCAAACCCCAAAGAAAAAACTTGAAGTGTTTCACTGCCCAGAAACACGCCAGGGCCTCCTTCTCAATGACTGAGTAGTTACTCTCAGCCTTTGAAAGGCACCGGGAAGCAAAGGCAATTATCTTTTCTTCCTTGCAGACCCTTTGAGAAAGGGTGGCTCCCAGTCCTTTGTTGGATGCGTCTGTAGTGAGAATGGTCTTTTTTCTGGGATCAAAGGTACCTAGCGCTGGGGAATTTATGATTTCTTCTTTGACTGCATCCACCATGCACTTATGTTGGTTCTGCCACTCGAATTCCTTGCTTTTTTTAACAGTTCCCGCAATTGTTCGCACTTTGCAGCAAAATTCTTACTGTACTTGGCCAAGCATTCTAGTAGCCCAAGAAAAGATTTGAACTCTTCCTTATTCTTAGGGTATGGAGCATCCCTCACGGCACTAAGAAGGTTATGCTTTGGTCTGAACCCTTTCTCAGAAATGGAGTGCCCAAGGTAATCCACTGATGTCACACGGATTTGACACTTGGATTTCTGCACAGTCAATCCCGCATCCATCAACTTCTTGAAAATGACCCTGAGAGTACGGTCGTGGGCCTCAGCAGTACATCCATACACCAGGATTTCGTCCTGAAAGCACATGGTATGATCCACATCCTTCAGGATTTGGTGCATGATCTTCTGAAAGACCGCTGCGGCTGATGCCAGGCCGAACGGCATCCTTTTGAACATGTATGCACCTTGCAGGGTTATAAAGGCAGTGAGAGGCCTAGAGTCGGGGTGCAGATCTACTTGGTGGTAGGCCATGGAGAGATCGATGACACTAAAGTACTTTGCCTGTCCCATGGTACTGAGCATTTCGTTTATGTTTAGAAGTGGGTACCTTTCGACCAAATGTTTTCGTTTAGGCTCCGCAAATCCACAAATAAACAAATTCCTTCTCCGTTGGCCTTGGATGCGATCACAATGGGTGCCAACCATTCAGACGTGTCAATGGGTTGTATGATTCCCATACTGCTCAACCTGTTTAATTCCTTCTCTAAAGGCTCCCTCATTAAATGTGGCACTGGGCGCAACTTGTTCACGGTGGGTTTAGCACTAGCTTTGAGCTTGATCTTGTGCTGGAAATCATGGAGAAGGCCTAATTTTCCCTCAAACAGTTTAGGGAACTTCTCACATATACTAGTACCTGATTGGGTGTCATCAGTCAACAGTACTTGATCAAGGTTATTGGGATCTAGAATTATGCCTAGCTCTTTTTGGTGTTGCCACCCCAGCAGATTAGATCCTGTTTCTACAATATAAACTTTACCCACGGTGCTCCTCCCTTTGAACTCAAAGTGCATTTCTTTCATTCCAACAAGAGGTATGGGTACTTTGGTGTAGCCTGTAGGCGATATGTCGGGTTTCTTTAGAGTGATACCTCCTTGCTTGTCCATGCACACAAAATTGGTACGGTTCAATAGAGTAAACGGGGAACAGAAATCAGCAAACATGGTAACAGATTTACTATTTAGCAGTACATCGCATTTGGGAAAGATTACGTTGATACTCCCTGTCGTGTCCTTTAGCTGGAAGACATACTTTCTTTCATTGGGAATGACACATTTTACTTCCTTGACCAAGGTATCTTCTTTACCCCCACCCTCTCTGTTGTGGGGGTCACCTTCTCTGCCCCCTTCTATTGCACTTCTTACATGTGACACTTTTGGCTGGGCATTGAATATTGTTGGCTAAGTGATTACTGCTGCCACACCTGAAGCATCTGAGATTCCTTTCGTTAAGTGGAGATTTGTTGTGCAAACCTTCCTTTCCCTTTATTTTATAAATCTCACTTTTCTCCTCAACTTCCTGAATGTTGGCTACCAAATCAGTGGGAGATTTCATTTCTTTGATGCACTTTGCAGTGTGTTCCACTGACTGAGCAATGGCACCCGCCTCCCTAAGGCTAGGGTTCTTGGCTAACAGTTTTTCCTGTACGCCCATGTTGCTTGTGCAATGTACTAGCTGGTCTCTTATAAGGGAATCTGTGAGGTTGCCAAAATCGCATAATTGGCTTAGACCCCTTAGCGCTGCAATGTAATTAGTTACTGTCTCTTGTTTCCCTTGCGACTACAGAAGAACCTGTGTCGTTCTAACACCACATTGATTTTGTCCCCAAAATGTGTTTCCAGTTTGAGCATAGTACTTGCAAAAATGTCCATTGCCTCTCCTCCTCCTCCCTCATTCTCAGGTTCGGGCAATGTTTCATAAATTTTCCGCCCATACACTCCCAAATTATATAGAAGGATATGTTGTTTTCGCAATGGTGTGAAACGTTCCCCCCCAATGGCAATTAAGTACGAGTCAAACAATTTGACCCAGTCCTTCCAGCATATTTCAGGCTCTCCATTCTCATTTAGGAAAGATGGAGGTTGACTCATGCTCGCCGCAGCCATCATCGTTTAGTAGGGGAAAAAAGGCGCTGGCAAAAGTCTTAGTAAAATTTAAGGAAGGGTGTAGAAGGCTAGGTCACAGCAGTATTAACGCAGTGAATTCTCTAACAGTCACTGTGAACCCCAAGCAAAAAGCAAGGCAGAAAGGTCCTCCCTCTGGTTGGCTGGAAGTATATAATAGCTTAAAGTTAGTAAGAAAAACGCTCTGGCAGGCTGTGTAACACTATGCTGCTGCACTACTGCAGAGTCACAAGCAAATATGAGGAGGAAAGGAACTCAAGGCAAAAAGGAGCTTAAGTGTGCAATGTGTATATATATATATATATATAGAGTCTCACCTCTAATTGGCACAAGACTTGTGGGGTGGTACTTGCGCTCACGGAGCTGAAAAGTGCAACCCGCTAAACCCAGAGCATGTGATTAATAGTAGGGGCTGGAAAATAGTCTCAAGAAACCACCAGATCACATGTCGGGAAACGGCCATATAGTAGATACGACAGGCGGCCACCCGGCTCCTCAGCAAGGATATTTCTGAAAAAACACCCTCTACAGTTCCTTTAGGACAACGAAAAGCGGCTACGCAATGCTCCTGTGCGCCGACAGGGATGTCATAAGGTGCGCACGTCAGGAGAGATCAGTGCCTCCTGAGTGTGTCGTGTCGGAAGCTCGCTATGAGGCAAAGAAGGAAGGCTGCTGATGGCGAGAGTTACACTCTGATCCTCACGTGTGGAAATCCTGGCGGAGCAACGCTCCGAAGGAAACAGCTGCTCGAGATGACTCCTCGCAGCGAGTGGCAGACTCGTCTTGCGCCCCGGGGCTCCAGCACACAGCCGATGAGGAGAATGCGAAACAGTAAGCCACCCTCTGAGGGAATGGCTGCTCCAGAGGACTCCTCGCAGATAGCGCCAACCACGTCGTGCCCCCTCGGGGCTCAAGCACACAGCTGACAAGGAGAATGCGAACAGCAAGCAACTGCTGAGGGAACAGCGGCCTCAGAGGACCCCTTGCAGCTAGCGGCAACTCCTCATGCCCCCTCAGGTTTCCAGTAAAGGAAAGAAAAGGGGAAAGGAAGATTATAACACATAGCTTCGCATATTTGCAGAAAATTCAGTTTGCCTCTGTACAACCTATCCCACAATACACCGATCTCAGTAAAATCCAACATGGCAAACTCTTCTGTCCCTGAACGGAACATGGGGCAACCATAGGGGTGTGTCTAGTGTAATGAGCGGCACCCTCTCGCTCAACTGTTTGGCCAGCTCCCTCCTCCACTGAGAAAGTGAGGAGGGCAAAAGTTTATCCTGGGATCAGAAGATCCCACTTATACAGACTTCTCTTATTGCTAAATAATTGATGTACAGGCCTCCCCTTGTCTCTTTCAAGGTAGTGAACTTTCTTGATGCTCCTTAACTGGCCTTCTTGGGTTACACTAGGTCACATACCTCCCCCAGTCCATCTGGCCAGGCCCAAGCCATGGTCTCTGCTTGGGGAGGAGTATTTCACGCCCCATCAAAGGGAAGCACTGATAGGGACAGCTGCAGGCAGGCTAATGCAAGTTAGCTTATTCGAGCTTCAGGCAGGCAAAGACTAACTTTATAAAAGTTACTTTTTCTTTAAAAGTATCAAAAATCCAACTTCACCATTGAATTCTATTCTAATAAATATTAAAAATAGCGGTTGAATGAATTTGGTAGCTTATCTGAAACCAAAGTTACCAAATTAATTGTACTTCAGTTTTCCCATCAACATGCTTATGCAGTGAAAATAGCATTTGGGGGGCTAGCCACTAGGAACATGCCAACTCGAATGTGCAACATGTTCCACTTTTAAACACTGGCCACTCTACCTTGTGGGCTGCAAAGCCTACTTAGGGGTGACTTAGTGATTAAAGTTATGGCTTCCTACTGTCAAACAGGGTTATTTTGGTAGGTCTGCCTGCAGATTTAAAGGCTCCAGACGTCAGGCTACACATGTAGGCCTGAAGCCATGTTTTCCTTGCCAGTCTAGTGGATGGCACAATATGTGCTACAGTCTGCATGTGACATTTACCTTCAATTCCTTGTTGTATTTTCAACACCATGTACTAGAGTCTTATCACAAAATTAAATGTGTGAATTGGGAATTAGCTAATTTTATCATGTTTTAGGCATCAGAACACATGTACTGAGACTGGGCTGTAGTGCCCCACTGGGAAGAGTTAAATACCATCAGCACCAGTCTACAGAAAAGGGGGGGTGACAATGCAAAAGGAGGCACTTTCTCAGACAAATCAAGACCTGCTGATCATATATATTTATTTATAGGTTTTATATAGCGCTAGCTAGACCGGAAGGTATCAGAGTGCTTTACATCAAAATGGGCATAAAAAATAAGAAAATAGGTTTACATAAAATATAAGACATATAGATTAGGTACGAGCATAAATAGAGACAAAGAGAATCTTAGCATGTCAGTAACAAGTTTTAACTCTCGGAGCTATCTTACTGAGAAATGCAAATACCACTAATTGAAAAATATACTCTAACAGTAAAATATGCTGAAAATAGGCTTTTCCTTGTGTTTGCTTGTAAAATTACCCTAGTAAAGGAAGGATAAAGTTATAAATTGAAAACTTTAAAAGGTTACGATTTAGTTAGTTGTGACCAATCATCACTAGCTTATCAGGAGAAAATGTTGTGGGGGCATACCACAGAAACTGCATTCAGACTCCCAAGGATAGTTTTGCTGACCTGTATTTTATAACACACAAATCATGGGTGTATGTTGCACCCTGTATTTATTTCACTACTAGCATAGCTCGTAGCTCTTGTCTGTAGGTTTTCCACAGGTGTGTGTTGCACACATCTGGGGTGTGTATTGGCATAGTTATAAGCTTACCATTGTATATGGTGCACACAGTTGGCCATTGTTATACACCATTGTAGATCTAATGTAAAGTTTGCACCTCTGGATACCCACCAGGACCTATGTACTCTTAAGAAAGGTCGGGGTCATAACCTGAGTCCTCTAAGAACTATGAACAGAGGACAGAGGTCTTAAGTGCAGTGCAGACAGATAAAGCCATTCCCTGCCTATCCTTAAGAAAGGCTGCTGTGGACTTGTTGTTACAGGACATCAGTGATGTAATCGATAATGTCGTATGTATGGTCATGGGAACAGAGCTCTCATGTTTCCTAGTGCTGTACATAGACTATCCATTAAAGGTATTTTTTGTCAATTCTGGGACTTGTAATCCCAGTTTTCAAATAATGGTTTACACAGGATTATAAATCTCAGCATTTAACAAAAAACCTGGACTGGATGAGCTACTGAAGCATGTAAATGGGAAACTTGAGTTGTCCTTGGAATGCCATTTGTTATGTCAATGTGTGTGGCATCATGAGCAGGGAATGGCATAAGGGGGGGGACATTGATAGGAGGAAGAAGGGATGGGTTTAAGAATGCATAATTGCCCAATTTCTGGAACGTTGAGTTTCAGATGATTTTTAAAAATATTTGATCATTAAAATGTATTAAAACAACACACTTCATGCCCTAGTATCTCTCTGAAATGTATTTCAAGGTAAGATACTTGTAGGAAATCCACCTTTTCTGCCTGGTCACCCCATATCTTTCACCTTTTTCTGGACATTATTTTTGCTGTCCTTAGAAATCTGTGCTCTTTACCCCTGCTAATCAGGAGTAAAGTGCCTGTGTTCCCCTTTAAATATGTTGAGATTGGTTTAAACATGATTAGTGCAATAAGGTTTCCTATAAGATCACAATATATTGTGCAGAAATACATTCCTGGCATGGAAACCTAAATGGCACCAGTGGATTGCAGCACCTGTTCTGCCATCCACTACAGTGGTAGTTAAAACATGCTTCAAACCTACCCTGTGTAGCCTGACAGCAGCAGTTTGAACTCTGGGGCAGGAACTTGTTAAAATCACCCTTTTTACAGGTAGGAAAACCTGATTTTAAATATGAAATAAGCCAGCCCTAAGCACACCTTGCTGCCCACAAGATAGAATACATAATAAAAAAGAGTGGAACATGTGTGACAATCAAAAGGGCATGTTTCCCCAGTGACAAGCCCCAAACCGACATTGTCACTGGTCAAGTTGTAACTGGCATACATGAATGGTCAAAGTATTGATTATACACAGAGCCAATGGAATTATGCAATTGTGAGGCTGCCACAATTTTTGCAGAGTTATAGATCAGCCGCATTTGCCACATAATCCGTCATCTGCTGCATAATCTGCAGATTTTAACAAAAAATGTTGCTTCTTGCTCAAACTGCTCAAACGTTACTAAAAATGCAGCGACAATAGTCGCTGCACAGTGGAATGCCATTTGAAAAGATTCACTAGTTGTATATTGCTATATGCGGGTGTTAAAATGAGGAGCAACCAATGCCCAGACAGAGTTAACAAGTGTAAAAATTACAAAATAATGAAATAATACCATCACAAAATGTGCTACATTATGCTGCATAATTTGCCTTTTCTTGCCGCATAATTTACTCAACCCAGCAGCATAATTTGGCCCACCCTAGCCTCATAATTCCAGTGGTCCTGATTGTACACTTTCATCTATAGCTTTTGACCAGAACCAGCTACAGACTCCATTCACAGAGTTAAATTATATTCAATAACAATCCAAAGTAATGTTAAAGTTGTATTTTTAGAAAGTTACTTTGGCCCTGCTTAAAGCTGCTGGAGGCTAATTTGCATCAGCTCTTAAGCCTGAACCTTGCCTGTGCTTGGCCTGAATGAGGTGTGAAAGAGATGTGAAAATTGCTCCCAGAGCAGAGGGAAAGGCCTTGGTATGGGGAGGTGTTTTCTTCCTTTGAGCGGCAGACCAGTTGGGGTGGGCCCAGGAGCCTAATTTACTTCAAAGGGGCCTTCTCTGTCAGATGTTAGTGTTAGCTGACACCTAGAAAGGCTCCAGTGTTTGTCCCATAATCAAGCTGCCACCAAACCCAGTGAGAGGAAATCTGCCCTCAGAACAGTTTTGAGTGGCCACACAAGAAAGGACTGCTCATTACCCTGGCCACCCTTCTAGATGGGCACACAGGCTCAGCACAAGGCAAGAAGGGTCTCCCCCATCTTGAATTTTGAAAGTGATGGGCACTGTGTGATTTTTTGCAGTAAGTAAGCTCTAAAAACATGGCTTTTTAGCCGGGACTAGTTAATTACGTTTCGGTTTCGGAGATCTGTCTCCCCTTTGCTGCTGGATCATGCTAGCGCCGGGACACCTCTGTTTGAGGTAGCTGTTGCGCTCTATAAATGTTGTGTATTGTAAGTATGTCAAACAGAAACTGCTGAAAAGTGGGTAGAATTGCCCCAGGGAATTTTTGCCCCATTGGTTAAGTGGTGCCGGGGAATCACCCCACTCACTAGTTGGTGCCAGGCATAAATGTGGTATCCCCAGGCACCATCCTTAGAACATTTTCTGGGCCTGCTGAAGATCACTAGAGGACTGGACCTGCTGTCTGTGACCTGAGAGGAGCCCTGATGGACTAGACCTGCTCCCTCTTGTGCTAAGGACAAAGGAGTGGACTCCAAGGGTCAGTTGACTGACCTCCTGTGTGGCTACCACACAGGAGGCCTTTTTCCTGAAGTACTCAGCTGATCAGTGGCACCTGGACCTGACCTGGACTTTGGTTTTGGCCTCCACCTGGAACCTGGAGAGTCTCTAAGTGCCTTCCCAGAGAGGTCCTGGGGGCCTTAGAAGTGTATGTCTGTGGTTATTTGGGCACCAGAAGAACTTTACAAACTTTTGGAAATGTTTCTTCCAGAGCTTGAGGTCGACCTGCCAGCAAAGTATCCGCCAAGCATTCCACAGCTTCAACTTCATCCTGGTCAAGGCTTCCAGGACCTCCAAAAAACAACTACATATCATTCTGCTTTGGGACTTAAACATTTTCAGTGAGAAATTGCCAAAGCTCTGGTGCTCCATCAGGACCATTCTACTTCAAGCATCCACCCATCAGCCCTTCAGCGGCGGTCTGCTCAGGGAGGATTTTTCTTCTTAAAATGTGACTAAGTCCCTTTCTGCATATGAACCTAGAAGAAATTTCAAAGCTTTTTAAAAAAAAAGTGATAAAGTGCCTTTCTGAAGTGGGACTTAGAAACCTTTTTGTACTTTTTGAATTCCATGCTGTTGACCGGGGCCAATCCACTTGTTTTATCTGACGGAACTCCATTGTGTTCAGCCTCAAAACATGCCAAGGTCCTGCTCCTGTTTCAGACTGTAATTGGCGCTTTGTGCTTTTGGCACCATTTCCACTTAATGATTTAGAAATTCATACCTCTAGTTCCCTTTATTGGATTTTTGTCATTTTGGTGTCATTTTGTTTCTTACATTTTTATCTATTTTTCTAATTCAGTTTGGGATTTTTTTACTGTTTGGTGTTTTGACTTTATTCCTGTTTTAATACAGCATAAATACTCTACACATTGCCCTATGTTAAGCCTGTCTGCTCCATAACCACCAGGGGGTTGAGCTCAGATTAATTGAGTGACTTTGAAGGTTCACCCTAACAAGAAGTGTTATTATTCCTTGCGATGGGCAGTCTCCCACCCCAGATAATAATCTACTTTCTTACACTACTGATACAGTTACTAATGAAAATACTACAGCAGAAAACGTTTTTACTATTTCTAACTAAATATTGATGTGATTGCTCCGAACAATATAAATTCGGGGACAAAACATCTGCAGCATCAGGTTACCTATGCTAATATATGAGATCTCATAGACTAAGAAAGGTAAATCCAGCATTTGGGTTTTTGTTCAGGGGGTATTTATTCTAAGCCATGGACGCTGTGATCCGACATCTTCATTGTTGTATAAAGTTTTCCTAGGGTCAGCTAAACGTTAGAGATTCCTCTAAGCAAGTGGCCTCTTTTTGGATAAAGAGTTATAATATGTTAGTTTAAATAACATTCACTAGAAATTACTAAATCTAAGTATTTTTTATTAGAAAATGTATTTGCTAACAGGCTTAACTGAACGCAAGAGGGCGCCATAGGACTATTCAGTAGAATCAAATATATGCTGTAATTCGCTTGAGCACTTTTAAAGCACAGCCAGTTGTAACGAACGGCTTTTCAGGCACTTATCAGTGACGCCCGTTGGACACAGTACTCGTCTTGTGCTCACGAAAGAAAGCCGGTCCCTAATTGAAATGCACCTGGGACTTCATGGACGCACCTGCTCCTCTTCAGAAGCGCATCCGCGCCTCTTCGCGATCACACCTCATCTCTTCAGAAAAGTGCGACATTCTGGGAAAATGGCGCCTTCGTTTCTTTCAGTTTTTATCAAAGACATCCCCCTCTTCATGGTGTACTTCTAAATGAACAGTCCTTTACAAATGCCATCTGCTTGTTAAAATATGCACCTGTTATCTGTGAAAGGCAGTTGGAAGTGGGACTACACTAGTGCTGGGCGCAGCTAGTTTGTACTAAAATGTTATTTTACGCGATATTACATATTACAGGGGGTGTTATTTTCGTAATTTTTTTTTTTGCTGCAGTCAGTGTTGCAACGTGCATTTGTCCTACTCATAAAGGTGGTTGCGCTTGTAAATTTGACTTTTATGTACAAATAGCTCCTTGTATGAGCCGAAAGCTTAAAACGGGCAGGGGCAGGAGTCAGTTCCTTTCCAGAAAGGTAAAGCTAACACCTCTAAAATTAATGGGGGTGTACACAACGGGAAACGGATAAATGCTTTGTCCATGGAGATAAAACGGAAAAACTTAACAAGTGCTTTTGCACTTGCATTTTTCTCTCCTGCAAAAAATATGTGTGTACATTTTTACCTTCAGATCTTATGCCTGTTCCAGTTTTGCGCCTGGACGACTGCTGCAGTCTTCCAGGAGTAACCTGGAAAACCTTTGACAGTCTACATCCGTACGAGGTAGTAAGACTGCAGGTGCAGAGTTACAACTTTTCATGACTCTTTCTGTGAATAGGGCACAATGTTTTTTACTGCCACAGCCTAGCACTGACAGCTGGATGGTAACAATAATGGAGCAAATACCACAATGTTGCAAAATGGGTCCATGTGTACGAAATCGCGTGTTTGCCATTTCCTAATAGCAAATTTTTGTGATTCGTGATTAGGAAATCGCAAACTGCGATGTACAACAGTGTGTTTGACGCTGTTAGCGATTCGCCAAGGCTCGCAAATGGACCGGCCTCATTAATAGTCATGAGGCAGGTTGCAATTTGCGACCGATTGTGAATGTCTACAATCACAGGGATGGTGATTCGCTGGGGTCAGCAGACAACCATGCCTGTGATTGCTTTTTAACCCCTGCGCTGCTAGGCCTTTTCCCATCCAGTGCTAATTTTTTTATGGCTATTTGGGGTAGTTTGCGCGTAGGCCCCTGTAACGTTTTGCCCACATAAGGTATCCACGCCAAATTTGCGTCCTTTTCTTCCAACATCTTGAGGATTCTAAAACTACCAAGGGTTTGTGGATTCTCCTGTAGGGGACTGAGAAATTAGCGAAAATACAGCTACATTTTGTTTTCTTTGGCAAAAATGAGAAAAAAGTGCTGCAGAAGAAAGCGACTGTCTTTTTCCCTGCAAATGGTTGCAATGAAGGGCTTGCAGTGCTAAAATCCTCATCTTCCCAGCTTTCATGATCAGGCAGACTTTTGTCAGAGAACCAACATTTTCTACACGGTTTTGGCATTTTACTGGGACATAGTCTATATTTCCTATTTTTTGTGCTTTCAACCTCCTTCAAGTTAGTGATAGAAAAGGGTGTGAAACCAATAATGGATCCCGGAAAACTATACATTTCTGAAAAGTTGACAAAATTCTAAATTCAGCAAGATGTCATTAGTGTAGATCCATCAAGGTTTTCCTGTGGAAAGTAAAAGTTAAAAATAAAACAAATATTTAAATTGTGTTGAAAACAACAGCCATTTGTGCCTACGTTTTCACCTGTAACTTCTTACGGCAGATTTTCTAAAGCAATATACTGTTACGTCCGCAGGACTCTTATGGTTGTGGGGATATATAGGACTTGTAGGTGCACCAAGAACCAGAGGTACCCAGAGCCAATAACTGAGCTACGCCTTGCAATGGTTTTTCATTGTGTACCTTTGAGGAATCAGGCTCATCGTCCCAGCCGAACACTCCGACCCATTTCAGAACGTGAAGCTGATGTTATCAATGACTCTTACCTCGAAATTAGCCAGAACTCGGCCGCGTTGACAATCCCAGTTTTAGTGAGCACTAATAGAATCCCTAGACCTGTCCTCTCGCCCAGACCCCCTGCTCAATACACTTCCATTCACACAGCACACACCACCTCTGAGGCGATCCGGCCTCTATCGTGCATGCTCCTCAATTGTAGATCAGCAGTACAACACGCCACAGACATTGCTGAAGTCATACTCGCGGAAGATTTAGACATCGCATTCCTCACAGAATCCTGGCTCAATGACCACTCTACCCCCATCCTAGACCTTCTCACCCCCCCAGGCTACAACATCATCAGACACGACAGACCGATCAAAACTGGTGGCGGCCTTGCTATCATCCATAAAGAAGGAATACCGCTTACCAGATTAAAATCCACAGAATACTTGACTCTTGAGTACCTAGGTGTTGAACTCACTGCCAAAGGCTCCACGCCCATCAAATTTCACACCATCTATCACCCTCCGGGTGATCGTACCCTCTTCACGGAAGAACTAACCGACCTAATAACTCGTTTCTCCCTCACTGACACGGAAGACGTGTTCCTGGGGGACTTCAATATCCACTGGAACAACCCAGAAGACACCACAACCCAGAACCTCTCCAACCTGCTTGAAATTACCAACCTCAAACAACTCTGCAACGAACCAACTCACATCAAAGGAGCAACTCTGGATACTATCATTACCAAAAATGAGCTGGTCTCCTTGAGATCGATTTCTCCCATTGACTGGTCCGACCACCACCTCATACTGTTTAATATTGACGCGCATGTCAGAAACCAACCAACACGACCTGACAAACCTAAGCACTGGACCAGGAACATCAAAGGAGTCCCCATAACTGAACTAGAATCCAGGATTCAAGACCATCTACAACCTCAGCCTTCCACTATGACGACCGACGAACTCACAGCCCACTTTAACTCCACAATGACCAAGTAGCTCCACTCAAACTCAAACATCTGAAATCTACCAAATCTAAATCTTGGTTCAATATGGATCTTAACAACGAAAGAAGACAACTCAGACAATCAGAACGGACTTGGAGACTTAACCCTTCGACTCTTCACCTAGCACAACTTCGTTCAACCCGGTCGGCCTATAAAAAACACATTTTTAGAGAAAAGGCCTCTTTCTTCCGCACCCAACTAGACCAGGCGAAGAATAGACCTAGAGAACTCTTCAACATTGTCAAAAGTCAAACAAACAGCACACCCCCACTAGAAATAAACGCCACCAAAGATCGATGCATAGAAATCGCCTGCTTCTTCAGTGATAAAGTCACAAAAATTGAGCAATCCTTCACCTTAACCGCAAATCCTCCCTCCCTTGCAACCTGCCCCCCGTTAACCATCCCGGACCACACAGATCGAAATCCTACCTCGGGCAATCAGACCCGCCTCCAACTGAAAAATGACGCTAATTGGTCGAACTTCGAACCCATGTCGGATACCGAAGTCTTCAATATAATTGCAAGCTTAAAACCTTCTTCCCACACTATGGACCCTCTCCCATCCACAATAGTAAAAAACTCAACCACATCATTGCCCCTGTCTGGACAAAAATCATCAACTCCTCTCTCACATCAGGTTGTGTCCCAGACTCCCTTCAGCTAGGACAAATCACACCTTTACTCAAGAAACCAGGGGCTGACCCCAACGAGCTCAACAACCTCAGACCTATCTCCAACCTCCCGTTCCTAGCTAAAACTTTGGAGAAGTGCGTTCTCCAGCAACTTAACAAACATATTGACAACTTCAACCTCCTCGACACCTTTCAGTCAGGTTTCAGGAAAGGTTGTAGCACCGAAACAGCGATGCTCAATGTTGCAGATGATATCCACAGAGCCTTAGACGAAGGTTCTGCCTGCCTCCTCATCCTCATTGACTTATCAGCGGCATTTGATACAGTAAACCATCGAGCTTTACTAGAGACTCTGAAGAGCCGATGTGGCATTAATGGCACAGTACTAGAATGGTTCACTTCCTTCCTTCCGCACCGTTCGCAACAGATTAAAATCAACTCCTGCCTCTCGGTACCAACTCGAGTCAAACTTGGAGTCCCGCAAGGATCGATCCTATCACCATCCCTCTTCAATCTCTTCATGGAACCCCTTGCAATTATATTGAAACAAGCAGGGGTTCATTACCACCTATATGCTGATGACACACAAATATATTACAAAATCAAATCGCCCAGTGACGTCCGACACCTCAACGTCACGCTTACCAAGATCCAAACCTGGTTTAACGCAAACCACTTAAAACTGAACCCGGATAAAACTGAATTAATACTGTTCTCTCCGAAAAGTAACCACCAACCAACTCAAGTCTGGCTCAAGGAACTGGATGCTCTAAACTGCTCCCTTGTCCTATCCGACTCAGTAAAGTCACTAGGCATTACCCTGGACAAGAACTTGTCAATGAAGGACCACATAAAGAACTCTGCAAAAAGTGCGCTCTACTCCCTAAAACACCTCAAGAAAATTAAACCTTTCATTCCTCAAGATGATCTCAAGTCAATAGTACAATCCCTAGTCCTTTCTAAACTGGACTATGGGAACGCCATCCTAACAGGGACACCAAAAACTCACCTAGCCCCACTTAGGTCAGTCCTTAACATGGCAGCCCGACTCATAACTGATGTAAAAAGATTTGAACACATCTCACCGACCCTCAACGCTCTCAACTGGCTTCCCATGGAAGGTAGATGTATTTACAAACTGGCCTGCATCACTCACAAGACCCTTCACACCCAATTCCCAAACTACCTTAACAGCAAGCTAATAGAAGCAGGGAAATCCAGAACTCTGAGAAGCACCAACTCTTTTCTTCTCATCCCTCCGAAACTGAAAAAGAAAATGACCCAGTACCGGTCCTTCTCTGGCAACGTACCCAGGATGTGGAACGCACTCCCGATTGACCTCAGATGCAACCCCTCCTTCTCTTGCTTCAAAAAGGACCTGAAACTCTTTCTTCTAAACCAATTCTTTACTAACCAAGGCAACCGTCCCAGGCATCAATAACCAAATACACTCCCCGCTCACTTTGTCCTTCTAGGATGATGGTTCTCTGACTGTGCCAGCCACCTGAGTCCTTGTCCCCTCTCTGGATACATAAGTTCTATGTCCTTGCTTTTGTTTTTATGCATCCTCATGTACAGCGATGTTTTTGTAATTCCTTTTCTTTTCCTTTGTGTATGTGAAGCGCTCTGATACCCACGGGTCTAGCTAGCGCTATATAAAACTTTATAAATATAAATAAATAAAACAGCAATTCATTTGGTATAATATAAAGACTGAAAAATAGGTATCAAGGAAACCTATGTATTCCCGAAATGGGAACAACATATGGAGTTTAGAAGCAGTGGTTATTTGCACATCTCCGAATTTGTGGTTACCCATACTAGCATCTGAATCAGTGGGCATTTTTTCAAAATTACTTCTATTTTACATACTGTCTTACATTTGGAAGGCAGAAATGCATAGAAATTCAATTGATAGTAACACTTGTTCTACTGTTCTGTATTTCCCTAAGTCTTCCGATGAAAATGGCACCTCCCTTGTGTGAGTAGGCCTACTGGCTGCGAAAGGAAACGGCCCAAAACTCAAAGTGGACACATCACATTTTCCACTGAAAATGTACCCCTTTTTTGCAATGTGGCTAGCTGTGGATTTTGGACCCTAGCTTAGCTGGCCCCTAGGGAAACCTAGCAACCATATAGAGTTTTGAAAACTAGACATACAGAGGAATCCAGGATGGTGTGACTTGTTGAACTCTCTGCAGGTTCTGTTACCCAGAATCCCTTGCAAACCTCAAACTTTGTAAAAAACACACTTTCCTCCCATTTCAGTGATGGAAATTTCTGGAAGCTGCAGGGAGCCACAAACATCCACCCATCCAGCATTCCTCCAAGCCTTCCGATAAAAATGGTACCTCACTTTGACAGGAAATGGCTTAAAACTACTGTGGAGACTTCAAAATGATCAATCACAAAAATACCTTGTTTTGTGAGGGAGTCACCTGCGTTTTTGGTCTCGGGCTCAGCAGCCATCTAGGGAAACCTACCAAACCCAGACATTTCTTAAAACGAGACACCCAGGGAAGTCCAAGGAGGTGTGGCTTGTGTGGATCCCCAATGTTTTCTTACCCAGAATCCCCTGCAATTTCTGCCCAGGGGGAAGATCATGGGCTGTTTCCCATATCTCCCCCCTCTGGGGGGGCAGAAAGACTGTGCCCATTTTTTTTGAGGGGGGGAGGTTGGGGTTCTTCAAGCCAGCCTCCACCCCTGCACAAGAAAATAAAATAGTCCCTGGTGCCTAGCGGGCTTCTGCCCCCCTGGGGTGGCAAATCGGGGGTTATTGATCCGATATGCCCCCCAAGGGGGGGCAGGAAGACTATGCCCATTTTTATGGGTGGTGGGGGCATTGGCATGCCCATTATGGGCAACCCCCATCTCTCTTTTATATAAAAAAAATCCCTGGTGTCTAGTGAGCTTTCAGCCCTCCCCCCGGGAGGGGGGCGATCGAGGGTAATAACCCCCATCTTATCCCCAGGGGGGCAGAAAGACTGTCCCTTTTGTGTTGGGAGGTAGGGGCATTGGCATGCCTTTTGTGGACAGCCCAAACACCCCTTTTATAAAAAAAGAAAAACAATAATCCCTGGTGACTAGTGGGTATCCTAACCCCCATTTGTATCCCAGTGGGGCAGAAAGTCTGCCCTTTTGTTTTTGAGGGGTATGGGCATTGGCATGCCCATTTTGTGCATCCCCCACCCCTATGTTTAAAAAAAAAAGAATCCCTGGTGCCTAGTGTGCTTTCTGCCCCCCCCGGGGGGGGGGCAGATCAGGGGCTATGCCAAAATACCTTAGTGGGGAGCAAAGGCCCTTGCCCAAGGGCCTGCTCCCCCCTCCCTGGTGTCTAGTGGTAGATCCCTGCTTGGGGATCGCCCTTCTGCATCGATTCCCAAGCAGGGATCCACTAGGGAAGGGTACCATTGAAAAGGGGAGATTCTCCCCTTTCCAACGATACCGATCGGTTCATTTCACTTTCAATGTGATGACGTCTGTGCACCATGCATGAGGTCGTCATTACATTGAAAAAAAATACCTCAGAATGTTGGAGAAGCTCTTCCCCAGCTCCCGAGGCTTAAAAAACAAAAAGGAAATCCCTCTGCTGTTTACAGAAGAGGGATTTGGTGATTGTGTTCAGAGGACGGACCGGTTCTGTCCTTGGCACACGAGCACTATGGCGGAGGACAGAACCGTTCCGTCCTTCGCACCCAACGGGCTAAATAAAGCAATATATTTTTTTATAATGCAGCCTGTTTTCCTTAAAGGAAAACAGGATGCATTTCAAAAATAAAAATGAAATGCTACCTTTTCATTTTGTAAGAGTAGACAGTTGACCATGGGACCACTGCCTGCTCTTAAAAAATGTTGGCGCCCACATTCACAAATGGTAAGGGGTCCTTGGGGACCCCTTCCCTTTTGCAAATGGGTTACCACCAACTTGAAGTTGGTGGTAACTACAAATGTTTTGCAACCGCATTCCCAGTCGCAAAAGCTTCTTACGTACCACTGCAATTCGGTATTAGGAAGGGACGCCCTAAACACGCCCTTTCCTAACACCGAATCGCAGACCCTATTTGCGATTCGGTAATAGGTTATTGAATCGCAAATAGGGTTTGATACATCAGAAAATGCGAATTGGGATGTTTGCAAGCAGAAAAAAGCTTTGTACATCTGGCCCATGGTGCTAAATTGTCTATTTGAGTTGTATATAGCATTGGCAACTATTTGCTTCACGGTCCATATTTTCCCCTCAATTTGTGCTTATTTTTCTTCATAGTGTATTTTTACCACTTAAGTAAAAGTGGCGGTTCATCCTGCTTTGTAATACTCTGCACCATTCCACACTGACATGCAGTTTATCAGAAAATGGTGCCCTGAGAAATCCCCATATCACATCTTATGATGCACTTGTCATGTCATATCTTATGATGCACTTTAAATTGCAGGAGTGAGGACGCATTTATGTGTGTTATTCAGATATGAGTTATGAATAGTATACAGAACAATGAATCTACAATCAATTTTACATGTATATACTGACATGAAACTAGTGCAATGAATTTGCTACGACATGTTAAAATGTGGTTTCCTGGCTTATACTAACTAGGCCGCAGTTAGGCCTTGACGCCATCATGTCCAAAATGGATGCTAAATGATTTTTATTCTTTGTGTTTTTGCTGAATGTAGTCAAGCAATTGTGGATTTGTTTATTTCCGAATTACACTACTCTTGAAGAAGTTTCTCTAGCCTACTGTAACAGTTTCTCAAGGATCTACTTGCATGCAGTATTGTAATAATTCACAATTGTTCACTGTTGTTTATGTAACAAGTTTGCCCTGAAACCTCCAGATGACATTAGGTGAGAAGGGGCTGAATCAATATATTTATGTAGTGGGTTAGTGCTAAATTGGTGGGCTGTATGACATTTTTAAATTCTGTATTCTGATTTGTTGAAAATGGTTTCCGTTGCTCACACTACAGTAACTTTGCGATCGAAAGTTCCTCTAAGAAGAAATTGGCTATATACACCCTTGAATTTGGGTCTGAGCCAGAACTCTCTTGATCTTTTTAGGTCTCTAATAAGGATGCTGTCCGATTTCCTATTGATTTTGCGACACACTGGGCGCTTGCCATTTCCCTGATTTTGCCACTAATCTGTATTATTCTGCATTGATGGCCTTTATGGAAATTGACTTCTACGTAACCCAGCAGCTTCTGAATTTTTCAATTTCTGTATTGTACTTTTGAATTCTGTAGTAAACCTTAATCGTTTTTCTAAATTATGCTCTGGAACTCACCTTTTGAGCCAGTCCTTACTTATTCAACTGTATTTCTGAGATGCTGTTTTGTACCTTATCTCCAGGACATATTGCATCCTGAAGGTTAACACCGTCCCTGATCCACCCAACTCTGGGTGCCCCATTAAGCTGCAAGATTTTAGGGTACAGAGCATCTACAGTTTTCTGGTAGCAGAGGTTGGTTAGAGAGATGGTGGTTTTAGAGATTATTTTTGTCCCTATTCCTAGACTGGTTTTCTGTCTACATTCCAGAGTCCACTTTTGAATTAATTGCTGCGTCCTAGTGCTCCGGTGCTGTTCCTGAGCAAAAGAGTTGTGAGTGTTAATAGGGCAGAATAATTCTTGAGATTGCGAGTGTTCAGTGTGATGCATTGTAGGAAGTATAGTTGAGAGTGTGGTTTGCATTGAGTTATTAATTGTTACACGGCATGTGGCCTTTGTGGTTTTGCTCTGCTGATTCTCAGTTAAGTCAGTGGTTAAATTACTGTGATTTTGATGTATTTGTCATATTTATGATTTGCATTGAAAAGTTTTAATTTTGTTCTTTGTGATTAAGGTAATCAAATTGGTCCTAATCCAAGATCTCAAGATATTGTTTATGAGCTAGTCTGCAAAGTGGTAGTGTGATTTGCGAGGCGACGCATTCTCATTGGATAGGTATAAGAAATTGGGTTATTGGTTGAGGGGGTGGAAGCCCCACTCAGGCAAGAACCACAATCCTCTTCAGGGTGAACCACATAAGTCACTAAATTAACGTGTGCTTAACCCTCTGGGAACTTGGCACAAACGCAGTCAGCCTTAACCTAGAGGCAATGTGTAAACTATTTATGCAGCACACAAATAGTCATAAAGTGACAACACATCTGAAGAAAAATCCTAAACCAATTGCAAACAATGAAGTACATTTTAATAAATAAAATGACACCAAAACTAATTAAATCAGTAAATCTGGAGTTATGAATTTTTAAGTTTCTCAGTGAAAAATAGCATTAAAAAAACCAAAGCGCGAATCACAGGTATCTGGTAGCGCGACACCGGGACAAAATCACAAGTTAAGGTCGACTGCGATGGAGTGCGGGTCAAATACAGGTACCAGGTTTGCCCCTGTGAAGAGTTACCTATGGACTTAGACGAAATTCTGAAGATTTCCTGGTGAAGGTAGAGTCCTCAGCGAGACCAGGCAGCAGGCTGTAGCAGAGAGGAGGTTGTTGATGGTGGGGAGCCGTGGAACAAAGTCTCAGTGAAGTCGTCGATGATGGCGGGGAAAGCTCTGGGTGGGAAAAGATGGATTTTTAGGCTGAGGAGGTTGTCGATGGGGTGCTGGTTGTCGCTGAGCCCGGTGAAGATTTCTACCATTGTATTTACATGTTTTTCTGCAGTTTGGATTCACACAGCAGGACGAGGCTACAGGGTATAGCCAAAGTGGGCTCCACAAGGCTAAATACGGTCATCGGGAGGTCCAGTTAAAGAGGATTTGCTGCTGGGGAGAAGAACGTAGCAGGAGCTGCGGCGAAGTCAGTCCCATTGGCGATGCAGCTTCCTCAGATTGGCTTGCAGTTAGGTCCTGGTCCCTTGTCAGTTCTAAGAGCAGTTTTTGCCAATTTTTTTTTTAAGTCCCAGATTTTGGTAGGAGGGAAACAGTTTAGCACAACACCAAGGGTCCAGGACATGGGGGGGGGCACCCCGCTTGGGGGCTAGGACTCACTCCAGCAGGGCCCAGCAGCAGCAGGCAGGTCGGTTGCAGGGCCTCTGTAGCTTGTTTTGTCCCTGTAGCTCACACCGGAGGACATGCAGTTTGCCCCTCTAGTCCTTTGGTGGTCCATGTTTTAAGGACCTACAGCTCACACATGAGGTTAGCCAGCCCTTTGAGTCACTTTAGTGGTCCTTGGTCAAAGGAGCAGGTCCAGACTTTCTTCCTCAAGCAGCATGGCAGTCCTTCCAGCAGCAGGGCAGCACATAGTCCTTCTTGTGAGTCTTCCACAGGCCCAGCAGTTATCTGAAGAGTGGCTCTGGTGGTCCAGTATTTATACCTGGTGCCTGCCTTTGTGTGTGGGGGGGGGACAACTCCTTGTCCTACCCCCACATGTGGTTCTGGAAAGTTCTTCCCTTCCCCTGTCATGGCTCCAAACTGTCTGGGGTGACAAAAGACTGGTGTCAGGTTCCTTTGTGTGTGGTGGAGGCAATGCCCTGTAAAGTGTAAGTGGGGCTGGGCACATCTCCGCACCCAGCCAACCTGGCAGAATGGCCCATCCTGCCCACATCTAGTCTCCTTTGTGTCACTGTCTGGGAGAAATACACAAACCCCAACAGCAGAGATGAAATCAAAGTGGGGCAATCAGAAAAGGGCATGGAGAGAGGACATGATAGAAGGGGTGAGAGGTTTTTCTGTAATAATCAATGAAACAGACAAAAAGAAAGATGAGGATTCTGAAAGAGATAGATGAAACAAAAATAGGGAAATAGATTCAGATGAGGAGGATAATGTCTTAAATGACCTATTGGATTCTAGACCTCCTCATTGCATAAATGGTGCACAGGCATGAGGACCACTGGTACCTGATATGGGTACGAGTGGTGAGCCAGATACAAGTATGCAGGCAACAGTGATGCTCACAGTACCAAATGCAAGCACTATTGCATTCGCAAGTGCTCTACCTGAGAGTAGACTGACAATTTTACCTGGTCTTAGTGCGATTTCAACTACTGTGGATACAGAAACAGTAGTTTCTGTTGTGGAAGCCGTCGCTACTACACCACCTGAGAAGAGAGACATTTACAGTGTTATTCTGAAGATTGAATTTGGAGACATTTTACTGGGAATTAGTTTATTTAGAATTATGACCTATAAGTCAGTGTGCGAATGAGGCACAGGATAATATTAAAGATTTAGCTCAAGAATTGGGAGTTGATATAAGGAAAACAAAGAGCTTGCAGAAGAATTACAAAATGAAATTGAGTGCAGCAGAAATAGTGGACATGGGTCTAGTAACTTTGCAAGCTCATTCCAAAGATTTAGATGAGAGCAAAAAAGATTGGAGGGATTTGAGAAAATACATGGACAAATGGAAGAAGAAAGCTAGCTCTAAAAAAAAAGAATATTGACACAGGAAAGAAAGCAAATGTGGTCATGAGTGATCCAGAACCAGAGTCAGTGTCAGAATTTCCTTTACAAACGATTGAGCCGAAACACATATCAACACCCAAACTGGTTGGAACCAGCTCCAGAAGGGTTTCTGCTGCTCATGGTCCTGGCATGTGCTGATCATTCATTGGGCTATACGAAGTCTAATTGGAGGAGACCCCTAAAATGTGAACTATGCCAGAAGGTTGATTGGTTAGACCTCATGCTAAATGCTTTGACCAGTACTTTGTTCCAGAATTCCTCACTTACCAATGAAGGAACTGTACACTTGTGTAGTTGAGGAGCTGCTGCATTCCATGGCTAGTCTGAATGATTTTATTCCACCGGGCTGGGCAAGATTCCTGCTGCAGACGCTCTCAGACTCCCCAGAGTAAGGAGAACTGCCCTTATTGCTGGAAGAAATGGTGTCCAGAATGCATAATGGACCGGGTTCATCAACTCAGCTGACTGAAAACGTTTGGGAGCTGTGTAGGAGATAAAGCATCAACCAGATTGAGGCTCCATTGAGCTCTGCAGAACAAACCACGTGCAAATCTCTTGTGCAGTGGTGGAGATATTAGTATTTGAATTCTCGGAAGTCCTGTCCGTGGGGTGTTTAAAATCAAATCATGATCACCGGTTGCCAAGATACAACGCTTTCTAGTCACATCTCCTAAAAGTGTGGTGGTCCTGAAGTAAGGGCTCCGGAACCACCTTTTGTTCTCCACATTGTGAACTCTTGTGTATTTTGCCTTTCACTATACTGGCCCTTCACCCTGCTTAACCTTTGTACGCTGATCAGCATTTCCAAACTTGGATGGGCTCTTCTGGCCCATTTTTGGGATGGGCTTCGTTTTGGGCCTAAGTTGTTTCTGTATGTCAGTACAGAAATCTTACAACAGTTGACACGCTTTGAAGTGTGGAGCGACCCCCTGCTCGGAGACAGAGACTGATACAAGTCCACTTTGAAAAGCAGTGACTGATGGCCACTGAACTGCACCTGAGAGAACTGAACTTGTGCACCTGATTCCCAGGGTCCATGAACTGTGTTGAGCACTGCAGGTCAGTATTCATAAGCACCATTGAAAAAGCATTATCATTGACCTAATATTGAGAGCAATATAGCACTTAGGGATTAAGTTCTATAAATTCATTTGTACTCTGTCTAGGAAAGGCCAGTGAGTTCTGGTCCCCGGTGTTAAACTCCATTGTATGTACAGTATTTCGTTCTGCAACTCTTACTCTACGCTTTCCTGTCCTTTCCCCTTGAGCTGGCACCGTTTTGCCAGCCCAGCACCAACGCAGGCAACCTTGCACCATGGTGCTAGAGTGCCTCCTTTGCATGCAGGATTGTTTTTGAGCAGCAAGGGGCACCTTATTGCACAAAAACAATCCTGAGAGGCCCTTCCCTCTTTCTATGTGTGCTGCAGAATGCAGCACACATAAAAAGTAGAAAAAACGAGGAGAAAATAAAGAAATTTCTCCTCATTATGCCTCACCCGGGGAGGCGTAAGATTTTGGCACATTTCCAGGGTTACAAGTCCTTGTAAATCTGGGAATGCGTTAAAAGCCATGAGTTGCATGGGAACACACAGCAATGCCCATGGAGCGCCTCCCTCGCACAGAGCAAGGCAACGCAGCAATTTGGGCTGCGTTGCCTTACTCCAGATTTTCTAAGCCATTCAAAGCCATGCAAAGTGGCTATGAGTGTCTTCATAAATCTAACTTAGAGGCTTGCATCACGCATGTACCACTTTGCGTGGTGCAAACGTGACACATGCCTCTCATAAATATACCCCTCAGTTTGTCACAATTGGAGCACAGTAACCTCTACTTGCCGTGTGACCTCTGCAAACCTCTCACTATATGAAAGTTTTGCATGTTTGTCTGCAGGGGCATTTTACGCCACAAAATTGACTCCTTACTTTATAGATACACAAACCTGAGAGAAGCTTACCTGATATTGGATGATATTTGCTTGCTTGTTTTTAGGCAGAACAAATATAAAATGAAGCTACATGGCCATTTCATTCAAAGGTTTTGCAACACATTCGGCTAAAGAGGTGCTGCATAGATATGCACATTATTTCGAAATAAATATTTAGGTACAGGCGAAGACGGCATTTGATTGGTGCCATTTGGGAAATAAAATAATTTTGGTTAATTCATCATAGCACAGTGAGAGTTTGGAAAGCTGTGGAAGAAGAGGGAAAGACCATATTAAGATCGCTTTGAACAATTATGAAGTTCAAAAACTAAAGGTTCACAACATAGCACGTGCCTATTTAAATAGCGCACTTTACAGAGTGAATTTGTGCTTGATAGAGTTCAACGGCGGGGCTGCTTTTTGTAAAAACCAAAGTCAAGTTTAGCTTATTTCTGTTGAATTGTGAGCGTTGGCCATTTTCATTTTCTTCTCTGAGTCACTTCTACATTTATGCTGTCTATGATCGTATTTGCCTTGTGCTTTCAGATGCTGTGCTTTCACAATCTAGAAGCCAGCATGTAACCCATCTGAAAACCAAATAGGTCACACCTGACTTTTAAATCTGAATGTGCAAACTTAAAAAGCTCTCAGGTTTCACGTTCCATAGGTGAGTTGCTCAGCCAGTGCAGGTGTTTTTCTTTGAGTTCTGGGATTTGTAGTCCTGTTGATCCCATTATAAAATTAAAACTAGGAACCCAGAACGCCTTGGCCAGATGAGCTTCTCCGGCATAAATGCTTTGCACGTTAAGCCAGTTTTTACATACCTGGGGGCTTATTTACAAGCGCCTTGCGCCACTTTTGCGTCATTTTTAACATGGGAAAAGTGAAGTACGGGTGGCGCAAGGGCCTTGTAAATAAGCCCCCTGCATTTCAATACTTGCATAGCCTTTAGCCTTCCTTTCACAGTCCTGATTCCTCTTCTCTGCCTTTCTCTGGCCTCAGGGGTTTTGAAATGGCTTTGTATGCACACAGGGAGCTTCCCAAAGGCACAAAATGTATGAGGCGGGCCGAAATAGTAAGAAAAGAAGAAGCAGAATATCCAGTGCAGCAGAATACGTAGGGGCAGATTTACCTTATTTTCACGTAGCGCACTGCAGAAGCTGCAAATGCTGTGCTGCACTACACGAAAAGGAGAGAGGAGGCGAGCGCCCTATTTACTAAAATAAGGCACTCTCCTCCCCTCTCACTAGCGACGGCACTGAAATCAGCTGCTGTGCGCCACGGAGACACCTTTGCGCCATGGTGCAAGGGTGTCTCTGTCAGTCTAGCATAGGTTTTGTACTGGAAGGAATCCTTCCAGTACAAAATACTATGCACAGACTCACTTTGACCATTTTCCCACTTTGTATGTGTGCTGTAAAGTGCAGCACACAAGGAAAGTCGGAAAAGGATGGAGAAATGAAAGCATTTCTCCTTCCTTGCGCCTACTTGAAAAAGGCGCAGTTTTCTCATGCTAAACCCAATCTACTTTATTTAGTAAATTGGGTTTAGCGTGAGAAACCTTGGGTGGTTGCATGGGAACGCCCATGCACCACCCTTGGTATGCCCCCATGGCGCAAAGTAATGCAAAGCAGTGCTGTGCGATGCTTCGCATTACTTTTCCATTATTTCCAGCGCTAAACAAGTTTAGTGCTGAACAGTAAATTGGGAAAAAAAGATTTTGCGCCGATCTGTGTCACTTTTGTGATGCAAATACGGCGCAAAATCTTAGTAAATCTCCCCCCTAGAGTTATATTCTTCAGGGTAACAGCTTGCCCACGTTTAAGGAAAGAGTGTGATGAGGAAAACTAAGACTTGGAGCAAAAAAAGATTACTTTTACGTATATAGAGCTTTTTCAATACCTGGTCCCTATTCAAAGGCATTTGGGAGTACATAAAGTAGCGCTTCTACAGCACTCCGTGAAATACTTTGTGACTTGGCCCCAAAACATCTCAAATGCGAAAATGGAAATAATCTTAAGCGCGTAGTATAAATAAAAAAGCTGTTTGCAAGTTTGCTGAGGGGAGTACTCATAAATGCTTTTATAAATTAGCCCCATTGTAAAGTGATTTAACAATCACATAAATTATTCCCGATTGTTACGTTATTTTCTATTTTAGAAATTAGTAAAATAAATGGGGAAAATCCTCACGCACTGTGCGGAGAGAGTGCAGAAACGAAAACGCATTCCTGTGATGTTCTAACCAATTCTGCACTGCAGACTTTTTCAGCAGTGTTGGCATCCGCATTATGGCCATCGCAGATCATCGTCAGATCGAGCATGCCCTAGTTTCTATTATTCCACCAGAGGGCGCCATTGGATAAATTATTTGGTAGTAAACATAAAAGTGGTGAAACTGCATATTTCACATTTCCTAATATTTAACCTAAATTTTATGGAATCTGAGCATGCCCTAGCCCCCATCAAACAGCACATTCATTTCCTCCAGTGAAAGCGGAATCCCAAGTAAAGATAAAGGCCTGTAATAGTAACTGCATCATCAGAGTTTGATTTATAGAGCGCTAAATACCTCAAGGCCTCTAAGCGCTGCAACTAGTAACTCGGTTCCCAATTTAAAAACATAAAGATTTTTTAAGAGCCCTCCAAAACAGCTCTCTTTGCCTAGTTCAGTATCTCTAAAAATAACCAACAATAGACATTTTAGAACATCGCTTTGTTTCTTAGCGTCAGCTTGGGTTTTGAGATCTACTTTGACATCATTCACCATGTGGCCCCTTTAAGACCTTGCTGCTAGGGGGCGGCTTTGCTCATGCACTGTTGTCCGGAAAGGCACACATTTGCGCTTTAGCTAGAATATAGCAATGCTGTAAAACACCTGCCCATCAGTTCGAATTTCTTTACCTGGTCCTTGAACTTCAGTGTTAAGCATTTTTCAGCTAGGAAGTCAGAGTACAGTTAACATAGTGACAGAAAGAGATGATTTATACTTGTAGGGCCTAACACCATCGTTTCAGCTCTTATCGGAATATGGGACTCTATGGGATTAACACCAACAGGTCTAAAACCTTTGGGGCTTATTTACAACCCCTTGCGCCACCAGTGCGTCACTTTTAATATGGGAAAAACCTTAGTTTTCCTGTTTCTTCCTGACGGCATGGACTTGCCCTTTCCAATTTCGGGATTCAGTGTGCTCCTCACACCTTTAAATATCTGGCAGTGAAATTTCATCCTGGTGCTTCGGATCTCCGAGATAGCAATCTACTCAGGGCACTAGGAGGCAACACAACTTTTGGCGCTCTTAACAGCTACCAAACATGGCTAGGTTATCTCTAATTAAAATGATTATGCTACCCAGGCTCCTAAATTTGTTCAGAAATTTGCCAGTGTGGCTTCTGTGCTGCTTGTTTAAACAATTTGATTCCCTTATTAGGGAGCTTATATGGGATGGGGCCAACAGTGAGTTTCTCATTGAATATTTAAAAGACCTATTACTGAGGGTGGTCTGGGAGCTCCTTGACTATGAGCTCTACTGTCTGGCAGCACAGTTGCAATGGATTGTTGGCTGAATGGAGATGGGTGTGCAGAGTTGAGACGACTTGGTAGGAAACGTAACCGGCGGCGATGGTGGTGCTCTTGAAGGGAAGAAAGAGTGTGAGAAGTTGGCCTGGTATATGCTGTCCACTAATTAAAGTGGGCGCCTTACACCAGTCCAAACAACCCTTATGGTGATTTAAGAGGTCAAAGATAACCTTAGAAAGCTATCCAAGTGGTAGCTGTGGAGAGCAGCCTTCAGGCTTAGTCTTAAAGGAATGTTAAGCAGCTTACTTTACCAGAATGCAACCTTATAGTATTGGTTAAATGAAAGGAGAACCACACAGTAGTTATAAAAAATGTGTATTTATTAATATAACACCCTCTAGTACGACACAGTATCTTCTACACGAAGATAATCACAAAGCACACAATACTGTAGCACAGAAACAATAGTAAATAGCACTAATACACAGTGGGGCTCCAGGGGGAGACCAAACCATATACCAAAATAGTGGTATAAGAACCACAACTCGAGTCAAGACAGTGTCTAGAGGATGTAGAAACGCTGGGACCCCTAGGAACCACCCAAGGTGAGTAAGTAGGGACCCCACGGAGGACGGGTGCAGTGTGGGAACACGACCGCGTGCTCCGTACAATTCTATGGGGAAGTCACGGTTGAAGTTTTAAAGTTTAAGGACCCTTCCCAGTGGACTTCGAAGAAACCCCATGGAAGTTAGGAGGTTGGAGAGCCACCCCACCCGTGGATACCATAGTACCAGAGTTACCTATCCCAGGGAAGCCAGGTGCATAGGTCTGAAATGGCGTCGGAAACCGCAGTCGATCTCAATGGAGGACTTCCATGAAGAGTTACTACTGGAAGGAAGAAAAGTGTCTGCTGGAATCCAAAGGTGGATTCTTGTCGAAGAGTACCTGAAAGCAGAGGGGATAGAGTCTGGGTCACTCAGGAGTGACGAGGGGCTCGGTAGACGAATGCCCACCGCTGTTGGGTGCTTCAGGTGCGTTGATTGAGTTCTTGACTCTGCAGTCACGGGGACCAGGAGACGTCGAGGACAACCAAGAGCCGGAAATGAGCTGTCCCACAAAGAATGTCGAGTGCTGAGGGGTCGGTGTCCGGCGGGAGCGCCAACAAGCCTTGGCAACGGCAACCCATGCAGAAGGTCAAAGAAGGTTACGGTTCGGACCGGCAAGGTCCAGGAGACTCACCAAAACACAGGGTAGTCAGGGCAAGCCTGGAGCAACCAGGGGAGCCGAAGAAAAGCAAAGTTGACCCTCAAGTGGACTCACAGGCCGGAGGCACAGGAGTCGCGAGAGGACCTTGAGTGATTTCACCAAACAGCCGCCCACGGAGCACTCGGTGTGAGGAGGCTGGAGTTCTTGGTAGGAAACGGTGCCAGAGGTTTGGGCTACTCAGAGCCCAATGCACTTGCTCGGGAAATGCCAACAAGCATATGCACTTGCAAATGAACGCGGTGCACAGGGGTATGGGTATTGCAGCGCCCACGAGGGACTCTGGCCTCAAACTTGTTAAGATGGCAGCTCCAACCTCAAGGGACGTGGAAACCTACCTCCTGTGTTGCTGGAGCCTTTAGAATCCATAGGAGCTCAGGAGCAGCAGACCAGTGAGTCGTAATGGGGTGCCTGTGGTTGCAGGGGAGTGACTCCTTCACTCCAAGGGAGATACCTTTGGTTGTCCTTGATGCTCCACAGGTCCTGCACAGAGCCTGTATGGTGCACGGGCACAGACGATGCTTCAGACTGAGAGGGAGACGAAGTCGGGCCCAAACGAAGTCCAGCGAAGTCCAGAGTGTCCAGACGGTCGAAGTTCAGTGGTTTCTGGTTCATAATCTTGTCCACGTTGAATCTAGGGTCCTACAGCCAGGTAAGCCCTTTTGTACCCATGTGAGAGCATTGGACAGATTCAGGGGGCTCTCCCAGGGGAGGGTATGGACAGTGGGGAGGTTACTCCCATGTCCTTTGTCCAGTTTCGCGCCAGAGCAGGAGCCAACGGCTCCCAGGACTGGTTTGAACTGGACTATGCACAGGGACACCAAATGTGCCCCTCATGCAGACTTTCGGTCACTGGCAAGCTCACCCATCCAGCCCTAATACACTAAATCCTGTCTGGGAGGTGGTCACACCTCCCTGTGACAGGATGCCTATTTTTTCCACCTTCCTCTGCTCGAGCTTGGCTCAGCAGCAGGAGGGCAGAAATGTGTCTCTGGTCGGCAGCAACCATTTTGGGCTTCCCGGGACTAGAAGGCTGGTACCGGGAACACCAGGGACCCAACGAAGCTCGCTTCTGAGGGGTGGAATCATACCTCCCACACCGGTTACCGGTGTTGGGGTATGATTCCACAATGTTTGACACCAAACACAATAGGGTTACTTTCAGCCGTTTTAGAGTTGGTCATTACCGGTCGCATAATGCCACTCTATATGTCGTAAATGGCTGCTGCATTAACAACCCGGGAGAATGGACTCCGTAGGCTGCAGGGGTGTCCTGCTCATGCAGTGGCACCCTCTCACTTAGAACCAAGCACCCTGCCTTCAGGATTGTTAAGGCCTGCTATAGGGGTGACTTATAGGTTTTGAGTGTAGTGACCCTTAGCTATAGTAAACCTATATCTTAAGTAAGTGGTGCATGCACCAACTTACACAGGCTGCAATGGCAGGCCTGTAGTTCCATTTTTCATTGCCTCTCATGGGTGGCATAATACATACGTCAGCCCATGGGAGGCCTCTGGGGTACCTATGCCCTGGGTACATGGGTACCATATACTAGGGACTGACAAGGGTACCCCAGTATCCAATCTGGAGTGTACCTAAGTACATAACATAACAGTTTAGGGAGAAAGCAGATAGACTGGGGTCCTGATTTGCAGGATCCCAGTCAGACTAGTCAAAAACATTATCACATTTCGCAAAAAGTGGGGGTAACCATAAGAAGCAGATCCTACTTTCCTACATAGAGTACAAGACGGAACCATATGGTGCTCCTTCTATTGTGCTGAAAAGTTGGAGCCGCTGTGTTAGGAGGACATCGGGCTGCCCTTTATATGCCCCTGTCCTGCCTCTTGTCAGCCTTCCCCGAGGGGACTTTCCCTTCTTTGGAGCACACCCCTCATTGAAGTGATTGAGGTTGGTATAGTTACAGTGGGGTACCGCTGTTCCGCCGGTGAAATCATTTTCTTAGATACATTTACAAATGAGTATGGTTTAACACCTGGCAATAAGATCTGGAAGAAAATGTTGTTGTATACACAAACACATTCTCAAAATACCAGACTTACACTGATATAGCTCAATTACCTTCACCAGACATACCTATCCCCTTTTCAAATTAGTGAGATATTTAGGGATGACCCAAGAGCCTGCTCTTGCTGTGCACTAACATGAGTGGATTTTTTTCACATGGTCTGGAGCTGCCCTCAAGAAGGAGTCTTCTGGGAGCAGCTCAAATGACATCTAGGGCATTAATTGAAAAGGGAATTTCCAAGTGGGCCTATGGTCTGTCTCCTGGGCCTATTACCTAGGCCTAAGGCTAAACAATTGGGAAAAAGGCTCCTCGACCTGGCCATAGCATTGGTTAAACAGCTGTTTGCAAATGGGGGCTGAAAGAAATTGGGTTGTGTGGTTGACTGGGGTGTGAGCCCTGGTCAAACAGCAACCACAGTCCTTGTCAGGATGAGGCACAAGCCAACCCTAAATTAACCACTACTCAACCCTCTGGTAGTTTGCTACAGAGCAGTCAGGCTGAACTTAGAGGCAATGTGTAAAGTATTTGTGCAACACTTCAAATAGTAATAAAGTAAAAAAAAACACACCAAAAGTATCTTACACTAAGTTAGAAAAACATAACTTTCTCTAATAAATAAAACAAGAGTGAAACGACAAAAATCCAATCAGTAGAACCAGAGATATGCAATTTTAATGAAAATAGCATGGAAAAGCACTAAGCTCCAACTGTGGATATCTGGTTGTGCTGGACTGGGACCAAGTCACAAATTCAGGCTGACCATGATGGAGCGTGGGCCGGCTGCAGGGATCCAGTTAGGCCCGCTGAGCAAAGTACCTTAAATCCTGGGTTGTGGAGTGTGCGAGGGGTCTGAATTTAAGATGCATCGCGCGTCTGATGCGTCGGTTCTGAGATGTGATGAGACTGAAATGAGCAGACCGAATACATTACATCGCATGCATTTACAACGCATGCCATTACAACGCGGTCATTACAACGACCACGTTGTTACATCGCATACCATTACAACGCAAGTCATTACAACGACTTGCTGTAGGGGGGGCGCTGGATTGTGGAATAGTATAATTTACTATTCCAACTCCAGTCTGTGCAACAGTAGGGAAGGTGTTGGATTTTAAATCCAACACCTTCTGCCCCCTACAGCAAGTCATTGTAACGACTTGCGTTGTAATGGTATGCGATGTAACAACGCAGTTGTTGTAATGACTGCGTTGTAATGGCATGCGTTGTATCGCATGCGTGGTAAACCATGTTTACTGAGCGGGCCTGCATCTTCCTCGAGGATCCTGTCAATATTGCATGCGATACGAAGTCTGACATTGGGGGATGAGGCATGCAGTCAGGGCAATGCAGCAGTTCCGAAGAGCTGCGATGCGGAGGCCGGTGTCGTTACCAAGGCTGCTGTCGACAAAAGGTGCAAGGGCCTCCTCCAAGGATGCATCACAGAGCGGTGGTTCCGATGAGCTGAGATGTGATGTGGGTCTTTGCGATGGGTCGAATCCATGCAGTGCGATGCATCAGTTCTGCTCGGGTTTGCGCTGTGCAGCAGAGGCGATGTATTGGTTCTGATGGATGCACAGACACTGGCAGAGCACCTTACGCCCACTTCCAAGGGTCCAGGCTGGGGTGGCTCCATTTGGCAGGGTAAACTCACAGATGGCAAAGCCCGGGTGCAGGTGCAAGGTTGTTGGAAGCCTGTTGTGTCCCTGAGCTTTAGATCAGGAGACCAGCCAATTAGCTCTTGAAGTCGCTCTGGGTTCTGATTCAAGAAATGCAGCTCCAGTCCTTCTCACCCAGGCAAGAGGGCTTCGGGCCAGCACAGCAGGGCAGCAGTTCTTCAGAGAAGCAGTCCAGCAGAGTGGCAGTTCTTTCGGCAACACAGCAGCCCTTCTTCCTCGCTCAGTATCCACAGGTACAGAAGTGTACTGAAGAGTTGGTGTCTGATGTCCAGTATTTATACCCACTTGTGCCTTTGAAGTGGGGAGAAGCTTCTAGAGGCATGCATGTGAAGTGCACAGATGCCCTGCCTTCCTGGCTCCAGACTCAATACAGGGAGTATGCAGCTCTTTGTGTGGAGACAAGACACAGTCAATTGAAGTGTAAGTGGGACTAGGCCCATCTCTTCCCATCCTGCCAGTGATGGCCCATCCAGGCACACCTGAGCTCCCGATTGCGTGTGACTGTCTATGAGGAATACACAAAGCCCAACTATCAACTACACCCAGTCATGTGATCCAGAGACGGGCTGCAGGCACAAAATGTCTAAGGCAAAAAAATGCCAACTTTCTAAAAGTGGTATTTTCAAAATTGTAATTTAAAATCTGACCTCACTATAAGTTAGGTTTTTACATTACAATTCCAGAGACACCAAACATGAATTGGTTACCTGTTCCCATTTGGAAATTACACTTAAAAATGTAAAACAGTAACCATGACTTTGGGAGAGGTAGGCCTTTCAGTAGTGAAAAACGAATGTAAGAGTTTTTCACTACCAGGACATGTAAAACTAAAAAGTACATGTGCCACTTTTTAAATACACTGCACCCTTTCCTCTGAGCTGTCCAGGGTCAACCCTAGAGGTGCCTTACATGTATTAAAAAGGAAGGTTTGGGCCTTGCAAAAGGTTTATTTTGCCAGGTCGAAATTCGCAGTTTAAAAATTGCACACATAGGCAGCAATGGCAGGCCAAAGTCATGCTTAAGGTACTGCTTAAGTAGGTGCCCCAATCAGTGTTGCAGGCCCACTAGTAGCATTTATTTGACAGGCCCTTGGCACAGGTAGAGCCACTTTACTAGGGTCTTACAAGTAAATTAAATATGCCAATTGAGTGTAAGTCAATCTTACCATGTTTTAAGGAGAGAGCACAAGCACTTTAGCACTGGTTAGCAGTTGTAAAGTGTGCAGAGTCCTAAGGCCAACAAAAACAAATTCAGCAAAAAAAAAGAAATTGGAGCAGGAAGGCAAAAAGTTTAGAGCCAAGTCCAACAGGGGCCCTGAATATGCTGATTGGAGACGCGAGGTGGAACACTGGGCGAGGGCAGAAAAGGAATCTTAGAGAAGCTAAAATGCAAATGGTATGCAAAAACACCCAATCGCTCATTTATGAAGTGACGTTATTTAGTCTTTTATGGAGTATGATATACCAGCAGTGATTCATTTGGAAACCTGATCACATATTACATATCCCATTTGTATAATTCACAAATCATGATTTATGTTGACGTAGAGTGCCCCCATTTGGGAATGTAGCCCTTTCCGTATAGATGTTGCACCCTTATTGATGACTTCAGTACACTCTGCCTCAGTCTTAGCAGGACTCCATTTGTTTGCAGTTGGATCGTTCTTATTGGTGATGTTACATTTTCTAAAGAACCTCAAGCCTCACCAATTATTGATCTCCGACTTCCACTCATCACCCTGATGGGATATCTCTCATGCAACAGTCTCAGGGGCATATTCTCAAGGAGCTATCGCCGAGTTAGCGGTACTTTATCGCAGCTAAAGTGGCGATAAATTCATCGCACCATTCACAAGCTGGTGTTAACAGCCCAGAACACCATTTTACCCGCGATAGCATCCGCAAAAAACATCGCCACAGATGACCCCCGCAACTATCGCTAATGAGATGCAGAGTAGGCGTACCTGTACAAAAAGCCACGAAAACACCACTCCGCAACATTCTCAACGAGCAGCCAGATCGGCGATAAGACCACAAAACAGGCGAAAAGGCCCGTTAGCAGCAGGAAACTAACACCTGCTCTGACCTGGTGCAAAGTCGGACCACAGCCTGCACCAGAAAATGGAGCCCAGCCCAGAGCCACACCTGAAGGGCAACAGATGCCATGGAGCCACTGATCATGCATCTCGGAGCCTCAACAGGGCCACAACACCCACCGCCACCACCCCCAGGACCCCCTCCCCTGCGCCCCCGGCCAAAGACATGCCACATCAACTATACGGAACATGTACCAAATAATCCGCCAGATGTCGCACAATCACATTTGGTGGCATGCATGTGTCGTCACAAAAGAGCATCACACATCCACCTTCGATGTAACAAATGAAAATGTATTCAAAGAAACACAGAACAGAAATGAAGACACATGGCGGCTCCCCTCAGGACAATCCGTAGGTCACAGCCTGCAAGACAAAAATCATGATGAGAAGGTGTGTCTTGCGCACATCAAAGGACAGAGAGAGAGCGAAGGAGAGAGAGAGAGAAAGAGAGGGAGCGAGAGAAAGACGGACAGAGAGGGGGAGCGAGAGAAAGACGGACAGAGACGGGGAGCGAGAGAAAGACGGACAGAGAGGGGGAGCGAGAGAAAGACGGACAGAGAGGGGGAGCGAGACACAGATAACAGAAGAGATGGACAGAGAGAGAGAGTGCCCACAATGCGCACCCAGGCCACACTGCCCACCTGCTGCACAGGTGTGTCTCCAACCACGTGCCTGTATGTAGTGCAGTTCACCAGGTCACACATCTGAAACAGATCCGTCATCTGAAACAGAGTCCAGAGACATGTATGGCAAAGTACACACAATTGCACAAGACATCATCGCCTGTCCGCCCCTGCGTACCCAGGCAGATGTACCCCAGCCTCTCCCGCCGCCCAGCAGTGCATGCCTGCCCCTGCGCACCCAGGCCCCACTGCTCACCTTCCGCCACTGGCATGTAGTAATGAGGGCCCACCATGTGCCGCTGCAAGCCACATGCCCGGGGCCCGTGGACGTGGCACCCTCCACATCATGCAGCCCCGCTCCGCAGGCCAGCAGGTCTCACATATGATTCTGGGTCTTGATTTTGCCATGGCAGAGGACATACCAGTGCACCGGGCATCATCGCAGGCTGCACACCCGCTCAGCACTTAAGGTGCCCCTACCTCAGTGCACCCAAAGTCACCGTCCCGTGGCGGTGTGCCTGTGCCGGCCACAATGTATCCTGTGCCACCAAGTCTATGTCCCAAAGTCATGGTCCCTGTATGATTGGGTATCATGTTGCAGACGCCATCATGTGACCTCCGGTCCTGGGGAATGTGATGTTGCAGGGCCCGAGGCCTTCATGCCTACATTAACACCACACGGACGCACCCAGATAGAGAGTGGAAATGGCGTCGAGCACGTGCGCCCGTCCCTTTTCATTGGCAGGGTTACATGTCCCGTGACGCGTGTGCTGGATGGGTGTGGTGTGGGTGTAAACCAGCCGTGAGGGAGTGGCTGTGGCACGCTGACAACTAGACCTGTGAGCAGCAGATCACCACAGGAAAGACAGGGGACATGTAGCGTTGCCGTCCCCCCGTGTGAGCGTAAGCGGAGTGGGCTGGCCTGGCATATGCCAGTCCAGCGTAAGGGTCTGTATATGACCCCGGGACCATGGGCGTGGTTCCGTACTGGGCTGGACAAGGAAGTAACTCATGCGTGTGCCCCTGTTGTTGTGTCAGCGCCACCCGGACCGCATTGGGCAATGTGTCACCCTGTGACCCCTGTTCTACGACATGAGCCACATGGACGTAAGAGGAGTCCAGTGAGCCTACATTCATCCATACTTCCACACTTAAAAGACCATAGACATGACACATCTGTGTGTAAATGAATGTTTAATGCACATTCAGTGGAGTGTTGCATCTGGAGCAGTACAGGGCCATGCAAACCCCACATGACGATGTTGTCCCGTGGAGGGCCAGCCAGGGTCCTCCAGGGAATAACAAGTCCAAAGGAAGAGGACAAGTACAGTCTGCAGTCTGATTGCTGTGTCAATGGCGATCAAACATCATATGGCAGTCCATGTCGAGGTCCAAGGTGAGTGTCGCAGAGTGCATCGGGGGGAGAGTGGAAGGTGATGATGCAGAGGGCAGTACCAAGTTGAAGCCGGACCTATGGATGAGATGCATGCTGCTGCGTCCTCCTTACCACGAGGGCAGTATCCTCTGCATCTTCGTTCTCTGCTGTTTCATGTGCCTCACGTGTGGGTGGTGGTGTTCTGTCTCCAGCACTGTGTGGCAGTGACACATCTGTGGCCGGAGGTGGAAGGTCTGCCGCACTGTGTGGCACTGACACTTCAGGGGGCGGAGATGTGGATGGAGTGGTGGCAGCAGCATGCATCGGCACCAGGCCTTGTGGCAGCAATGCCATGAGGAGGGTCCTGAGGTCATTGAGGAACCCAGCTACCTCTCGCTGGTGTGCAGCCGTGGCAGCCGCTCGTTCCGCATTCGCCCGCTCCATGGTCTCCATTAACCTCCGCATGTTTCCCAACTCCCGTGTGACATCGCTAGACAGTTGTACTATCCTCTGAGTCCAGCGATGTCAGCCATGGTCCATTGGAGAGCATGGAGCAGACTGTGGGTGTCCGTTAGAGACCGTGAGTGGTCCCTGATGGGACTTAGACACCCACGTATGGCATCTAGTTTGTCTGCCATGCGGTCGAAGCCCACCCACACCTGTTCAGCCAGATTCTCCTGGCACCCCAAAACACGGCGTTGGAAGGCCATGTGTTCTCCATGGGGGTCCTGGGAGGCAGCAGTGGTGGTGGGTGCTGCCTGCTGTGTGGTCTGTGCAGGGGGTGGGGTCTCCTCATAGCAGCTGGGCTGCCCAGCTCCTGGAAGTGGGCTGCCGAGGCTCTCCACGAGCAGTTGGAGGGCGTCAGAATCGAAGAAGTGGTCTTCCTCTTCGTCTCCGGAGAAGAGAGGGTCGGACTGCTCTGCAGGAGATGTTGATTCTCCCTCTGCAATGTGAAGGGGAGATACAGTTTAACAATGTGTCCACATGTATGTTGTCGCATTGTACATGTTTACATACAGACAGCATGACTGGGTACATTGTGGCTGTTTGGGAGGAGCTGCCTATTTGATGGGGGACAGTGGACATTTTGACAACATCACGGATGTGTGTTTGTACTTGTACATTATCAACGCACATATCCCTGCAATGCCAATTGTGATTGGCCAGTGTCTGCACCCAAGCGGCACCAGTAGTGTCCTGTGTTCTGTTGTAGGTGTTTTGCGGATTGTGTCACATCGTTGTCAATGTAGATGTGCTCTGTATGTGATGCGTGTGCTGCTTTTTTGGGGAGTCGCCCCTGCAGCTCAGATTTTGCTGCCCCTTATCACTTTCATGAGGTGTGCCTCTGACTTCTGTGCTTGTACAGTGTTGACATGTTGCATACTGGGGTACGTTGGTCTCTTGGTGGGAGTTGGTGGTCTGGGGCATGGTGTGTCCGCAGATGTGCTCTGCTTAATTGTGCATGTGTGCCATTGTGCCCATCTCCCCGTCCCCCAGGCCCTGGTGGTTACTCACCCTGTTGCTGTTGTGTCGGGTCCTGTTGAGCAGTGTCCGGGCCCCCGACTCCTGCCACCGTCTCCCCACTGATGACTGTGGACACCATTTCCTCTATGTTGTCCAGCTCCTCCTGTGGCGCTGGGCTCCCACCTCCAGTCTGCATTGCTGCCTTCAGGTTGTTGGCGAGTTTCTGCTTGGTTTTGCGCTTGACATCATTCCAGCGCCTCTTGACCTCGCCCATTGTCCTCTTCAGCACTCCGACTGCATTCACCTTGTCCACGATGGACTGCCATAATGTATTTTAATTGCCAATGACACAGTGGAGGTGAAGAACAGTTGTTGATGGTGTTCTGTCACCTCCGTTATCAGGATCCTGTTTTCCTGCGGACTGAACTTCGTCTTCCTCTTCTTCTTGTCCTTGCCCTTCCCTGACCCCGAAGTCCCAGGATGGTCCTCCGGGGGGCTTGTGGGGTTCTGGCTCTCCTCCCTACTTGCTCCGGCAACGTCCATTGTGCTTCTCTGTTGTTTGGCATTTGTTTGTCTGTTTTTTTTCTGCTTTTATGGTGATTGTTCCCGCCTGACGCGTGTGGATTGCAGGCCTGTAGCTGGGTTTCGCTGATTTTCGTATCGCGATTGGCCTCATCGCAGCTTTTTTTGCGTTGGTGTTTCGCATTTTTGCGGCGTGGCGTTGATTCTAACGCGGTCACTTGGTGCGTTATCTGGGGAGTATCGCATGGGGCCGACGTGTTGTGAATACTTGGTTAACAAGGCGTTAATTTCCCGCGATGGACTGCGATATGCAAAGTTGCGTTAGGCTAAATTTGCGGTGGTTATCACACGTTCTTGAGAATATGCCCCTCAGTGTTATACCTGATGTAGAAATGGCAACAAACAAAAAATTAATAAACAGAGAATTAAAAAAATTTTACAGGCAGAATGGGCCCATAGTCCTTTACACAATAAATACGTTTTAGTATGAGAAAACTAATCACCAGAAACATTGTTTCTTCCAGTGCCTACCACACCTCTTCTGCCTGAAACATTTCCAATAATTATTGGAAAATATGCCCTACTACCAGAATATTTTATGTTACCACCTGGTAACTGAGACAGTAGTAACAGTGTAGAATAAAAAAAATCCCAGACCCAGGAGAATTTATCCTTCTGCCTATGAAATCTTGCAAAATTTCAGTGTGAGAAACTGGGTTGTTGGTTGACTGGGGTGAATCCTGGTCAAACAGTAGCCACAATCCCTGTCAGGGAGAACTATGAAAAGTCACTAAATTAACCTGTGCTTACCCTTCTGGTAGCTAGGCACAAAAGTAGTCAGGCTTAATTTAGAAGCAATGTGTAAAGTATTTATCCAGCACACAAACCACAACAAAAGGAAAATTCCACTCCAATTTAGACAAATAGGGCACATTTTAATGAATTATTTAACACTAAAGAGACAAAAAATCAATCAGTAGAACCGGAGTTATGAATTTTTAAATTTTAATGTGAAATCGAGCACCTAAAAGATCAAAGCGCCAACTGCGGACATCTATCTGTGCGAGACCACATCAAAGTAAAAAATAAAGCTGACGCAATAGAGCGCAGTTGGACCCGGTCGGCGCTTACCTTCCAACCTGAAAGAAATTTTGAAGAAAATGGTCTGAGAAGGTAAAGTTCAGCAGGGCAAGCCTGCAGGTGGTGTCTGAGGAGAGGCTTCATCATCTGGGAGCCGTTGGACGAACTTGTGGTAAAGATTTTTACATTCAGACTTAGTTTTTTTTTTTGGAAGTCGAAAATCTTCAGCAGGACGAAGGTGGAAGCTGTAGCTGATGAGAGTTCCAGGAAGCCAGATGCCCTTTTGGTGAAGGACCTCTGAACAGGATTTGCTGCTGAGGAGAAGAATGTGTCAGGAGCTACCGCGTAGTCAAGCTGACTGGCGATGCAACTTGGGTTTGATAGATGAGCAGGTTGGTTCTGGTGTTCCCACAGTTTTTAGAGAAGTTTTTAGTCAAACATTTTCTTTATGTCAAGTTTTGTATTTTGGCTATCTGAGCCCCTTTAACACCACAACCAAGGATCCACGACTGGAGGGACACCACTTAAGGGGTTAGGGCTCACTCAGGCTGTGTCCAGGTGCGGGTACAAGATGGTTGGAACCATTTTTGTTCTGAGGCTCTGGTAAGGAGGCCAGCAAACAAGCTCTCAGAGTCACTCTGATAGGCCTGGGTTGAAGTGATGAGCTCAAGCAGCAAGGCAGGTCTCTAAAGGTTCAAGGCAGACACCAGGCAGCAAAGTAGTCCAGCAGGCCACAGCATCAGGTTGTCCTCTGAGAGTCCTTCTACGGGTCTAGAAAGTGAACTGAAGAGTGGGGCTGAGGGTCCATTTATATACGTAGTGCCTTCTTTGAAGTAGAAGCTTCTACAGAATTCCCTTTGAAGTGTTTGAAGTTTCATGACTCCCCTGCCCTGGCCCCAAGCTGGTTGCATGAGCTATGCAGGGTGCCAAGATCTTTGTGTATAGGCAGAGCACAGCCTACTCAATTGCAAGTGTGGCTGTCCCAATCTCTATCCCCCACCCTGCCAGTTGATGGCCTATTCAGGCACACCTAATCCCTCTATTGTGTTACTGTCTGAAAGGAACAAAGTCCAACTGCCAACTACACCCAGTCAGGCTGCAGGCACCACATAGCAAGGGCAGGAAAATGCCATCTTTCTAAAGATGCTACGCAAACAAATGATGACGGAATGCTGAATAAATCATACATTCACCCCCAGTCAAGAGATCTGGGTTAAATCCATCGTTCTTTTGCTCACCATGCCATCCAATGTTTAGACTCAGCCATATACAAATCAGTCTTGACCCCATGCTCTGCATGGAAACAGTCCAGCCCGAACTGCCAAGCCAGATCCTCCCTGGACCGGAAACAATCATCCTGGGACCGGTTTCGGGGTATTACCCCTCATCAGCCAGGCTAGCTTGAATCCAGTGGCACAGTGATCAAGGACCCACGTCTGGGCATACCCATCCCATTTAGGGCAAAAAGTGCCACGCAAACAAAGAATGAACAGAACGCTGAATAAATCATACATTCACCCCCAGTCAAGGGATCTGGGTTAAATCCATTGTTCTTTTGCTCACCATGCCACCCCAGTTTAGACCCAGCCACATGCAAATCAGTCTTAACCCTTCTCTGCATGGAAACAGTCCAGCCTGAACTGCCAAGCCAGGTTTTCCCTGGACCTGAAACAAGCATCCTGGGACCGGTGGCATGGTGAGCAAAAGAACGATGGATTTAACCCAGATCTTTTGACTGGGGGTGAGAGTTTGATTCATTCAGCCCATAACTTGTTTGCGTAGCGACTTTCTAAAAGTGGCATTTTCAAAATTGTAATTTAAAATCTGACTTTACCATTAAAGAGGATTTTAATTACAATTTCACAGACACCAAACATGAAAGACGTACCTGTTCCCAGTTAAAAGTTAGCACTTAGAGAATGTAATAAGGCAATTTAATGTTATCCTGTGGGAGACGTATGCCTCACAGGAGTAAAAAACGAATTTAGGAGCTTTTTACTACCAGAACAAGTAAAACTTAAAAATACATGTCCAACCTTTTTATTGTAAAGCACCCTGCCCTGAGGGCTACCTAGAGCCTACCTTATGGAAGGCTTATATGCAATAAAAAAGAGTTTAAGGCTTGGCAAGTGGGTTAAATTGCCAAGTCGAATTGGCAGTTTTCAACTGCATTCAGGCTGCAATGGCAGGTCTGAGACATGTTTTAAGGGGCTTCTTAAATGAATGGGACAATAAGTGCTGCAGACCCACTAGTAGCATCTGATTTATAGGCCCTGTATATATGGCATACCACTCTGCAAGGATTTATTAGTAAATTAAATATGCCAATCAGCTGTAAGCCAATTTCACCTTATTTAAAGGAGCGGGCACAACCACCTTAGCATTGGTTAGCAGTGGTAAAGTGCAGAGTCCTAAGGCAAAATAAAACAAATTCAGCAAAAATAGGAGGGGTGAAGGCAAAATGTTTGGGGGTGACCCTGCAGAGAGGGCCAAGTCTAACATTCAGAATTTTGTAAGATTTGGTGGGCATGGAATTTAACCTGCTTTTAGACCAAGGGAACCTTGTTCGAGCAGGAAATGTTTTGAGGGAACAGTAAAGCCATGTCTGACAGACATTTTCTCCTCTAATCAGTTTACTGCCGGTATCTTGGATAACTTTTGAATATGAGATACTTTTCACACATTTTGTGAGATTTTACATAGTTTTTGCAAAATTTCATGGAAAGACAATTGTACACACACCTAGAAAATTACTGGACTTTTTTTCTGGTTTGCACAAATGCTGTTCACATTGTAATACACCACATTTTACCTCTATTCATAGATGGTTAGCTCCCATGCAATCTTGAAATCCTGGACAGGTGCACATGTGTAGAAATCATTTGAAATATAAACTGAGTAAATAAAATAAAAAATATTGAAGCCCACCATGTGTGATAGGAAATAGATCATCGTCGTTGTCTATTTGGTACTGAAGTGTGCCACTAGTCCTTTAAATATGAAGTCAGTGGCACCACTTCTTATAATTCAATTGAGGTTCCTAATGCTAATGTATAGGAGGCTATGTGATGGGGAGAACAGGGTTTCGCATATCTCATTCATGGCCATCTGCATGCAGTGTGTGTTCTTCTAGACCTAGCCTCTCCTATTGGATTGTCGATGACTTTCAACCCACGTTTATTAGACAATCTGCGTAGGCTAGGACAATGGTGCAGATAATTCATGCACATAAAAAAGTGTGAAGTTTTGATTTAGAACATAAAAAGACTTTAAAAGACAAGAGTGCACTCCATTGTGTAAGGTAGATAATACTCTATTATTGGTGATAAGCCTACATGAGGCTATTTAAATAATATGCAATCAATGTACAGGCTGGCTGGGGTAGTTCTAGTCACAGATTTGGGTTGAATTCATCGTCGTTCTTTAGCTCACTTCGCCACCCCAGTTCAGACCCAGCCATATGCAAATCAGTCTTGACCCTGTTCTTCATGGCAACCGTTCAGCCCGAACTGCCAAGCCAGGTCTTCCCTGGACCGGAAGCAAGTATCCTGGGACCGGTTTTGGGGTAACACCCCTCATCAGCCGGTCTAGCTTGAATCCAGTGGCAAAGTGAGCATGGGACCCATGTCTGGGCATATTCTGCCAACTTAGGGCGAACAAGGCAAACACAAGGAGATGATGGACGGAGCGTTGAAACTTTTCAGACACACCCCCAGTCACAAATCTGGGTTGAATCCATCATCCTTCTTTAGCTCACTTCGCCACTCCAGCTCAGACCCAGCCATATGCAAATCAGTCTTGACCCTGTTCCTCATGTGAACAGTCCAGCCCGAACTACCAAGCCAGGTCTTCCCTGAACCGGAAACAAGCATCCTGGGACTGGTTTTAGAGTAACACCCCTCATCAGCCAGGCTAGTTTGAACCCAGTGGCAAAGTGAGCAAGGGACCCACGTCTGGGCATACCCTTCCAACTTAGGGCGAACAAAGCAAACACAAGGAGATGATGGACTGAGCGCTGAAACTTTTCGGACACTCACCCCCAGTCACAGATCTGGGTTGAATCCATCATCGTTCTTTAGCTCACTTCGGCACACCAGTTCAGTACCAGCCATATGCAAATCAGTCTTGACCCTGTTCCTCATGGGAACAGTCCAGTCGAACTGCCAAGCCAGGTCTTCCCTGGACCGGAAACAAGTATCCTGGGACCGGTTTGGGGGAAACACCCCTCACTGTGGTGGCTGGTACTTGAAGGCAGTGGGGGGGGAGGGCGGGTCGCGGGGGGATGAATTAAAAATTTAAATACGGGTTACGGGGGGAATGAATTGAAAATTATAATTCTCACTTACCTGTCTGCCTCTGCCACCCGCCATCGTCGCCGCCTCCCCTGGGTCCTCTTCTGCCGGCTTCCAGGGCAGGAAGCACCCGGCTCCCAGCCTCCCGATAGCCAATCATAATGCTGCAATGCAGCGTTGTGATTGGTCTGAGCGCTGTGGATCAGCGCTCAGCCAGAAAATGGGAGGCTGGGCATGTTCTCCATGCAGGCTGCAATCCAGCCTGCATGGAGAACATGTAAAGTGAGCATGACGGTTTGACCGGCCCAAGTCGGCCGATCAAAGCGCCCTGCGCACTTGGAGTGGGCAAACCACTCTTCCCCTGCCCTGCTCTGTGAGCTGAGCAGCCCCGCCCCTAGCCAGCTGAGCAAGGGGAAAAATAAAATGATAATAACAGTAAGTTATTATTATTTTATTTTTTCCTTTTTCTACCTGCTCAGTGGGGCGACACTCCTCCTCTTTAGTGGAGAAGCTGCCACTGACCCCTCATCAGCCAGGCTAGCTTGAATCCAGTGGCAAAGTGAACAAGGGACCCACGTCTGGGCATACCCAGCCAACTTAGGGCAAACAAAGCAAACACAAGGAGATGATGGACGGAGCGCTGAAACTTTTCATACACTCACCCGCAGTCACAGATTTTGGGTGAATCCATCATCGTTCTTTAGCTCACTTCGCCACCCCATTTAAGACCCAGCCATATGAAAATCATTCTTGACACTGTTCCTCATGGAAGAGTCAAGCCTGAACTGCCAAGCCAGGTCTTCCCTGGACCGGAAACAAACATCCTGGGACCGGTTTCGGGTTTCAGCGCTCCGTCCATCATCTCCTTTGTTCAAGATCCGCCTACACTGTGCAAACTGCCCTTGTTTGCTGTTGTCTGTTCGGCCACAGCTCTGGGTGAATAGAATCAACAATGACAACCGGACCGGAGCTCAGGCACAGAACCAATGGGAGCAGTTTTTATTATATATGCTGCACCAAACCTTTGTTTGGCAGAGGAGCATTCCTATGGATTGTCACGGTCGCCCCGTGCCTGAGTTCCAGCCCAGCTGATTCTCATCGCTCTCCTGAGAGGGACGGCGGCCTGTTCTACACAAGACTGGCTACCAGATGACACATGTATGCAGGTTAATGGGGAGTTAGACCACTCCAAGGTATCTGGCAGAAGTACATCCATCTTATGCTATCTAGGATAGGCAGTATAGGAGTACAATTATATATATTCATGTAATCCACTCATACAAAAGTAGGGAGGCTGTTCCTAAAGCGAGGACTTTATCTTCCAAAGAAGAAGACTCCCCAGTATTAATTGGTACTCCAGCCTTCTCTCTCTTTTACCTTCCTCACTTTAGGGACAGCCTCCCTACTTTTTTATGAATATTTAGATGTAGAGTTAGGAGCACAGGTTGGCTGAACCTGTAATTGCTCCTGATCCCTCCCTTTTGAATGACTTCACATAATCCATGCAATAACTACAATGGTTGAATTATTCATCTTTTTCACCATCCTCATAATGCTGGCTACTATGCTTGTTCTGTTCTACTAATGATTGCAGCACACATATTTTACACAAGAATCCAATTGCTTCAATAAATGTTTGAAATGCAAATTCATGTATTTCTTGTGTCTCCCTTTGGGCATGCCTGAGATAACAACGAAAGGGTAGATCTGTTTCCACGATTTCCTTGGGTTCAGGATCGTCATGTTCTGAGGTTGCAGACACCATCAGGTACTTTGTAAGTTTCAGAGGTCCAGATGGTGCACTGTGAGCTAGCCAGGAACAAGGCCAAAATATTTTGATGTTATGAGCGGACACAGTCCCCCATAGTTTTGAATCTTATGTTGCTCAAACGCACAGTCTTATTGAATTAGTAGGAACTATACAACAGTATGTGACTGATATTAATTATGTATTTAATGTAATACTCATTTAATTAATTATATTTTAGGTACCGGTTGCTATGTTTGTAGGAGTATTGGGTGGGAAGTTAATTAGGTAATAATTAATTGGCAATTAATGTTTAATTTATCATTAATTATTTAATTGATTATTAATTATCTAAATTGTGTAATTATCATATACTGTAGCTAGATTTTAGGTGTGGGTTACTGGGTTTGTAGAGGTACAGAGGGAAAAGTTAATTAAGTAATAATTAACTCGTATTAAATTATTCATTTATTATGAATTATTGAAGCGATTATTAATTATGCACATTAAGTAATACTGAATCATTTTAGTTATAATTTAGATGTGGGTTGCTAGGTTTTTGGGGTATAGGGTGGGACGTTAATTAAGAAATATTTGAAAAATAATAATTATTAATGTATAAGTAAATATGTAATTGATTAATAATTATTTAAATTGTGTAATAACTATATATATTAGTTATATTTTAGGTGTGGGCTGCTGGGTTTGTAGGGTTGTTGTATGGGAAGTTAATTAAGTAATTATTAATTAACAACTAATTAATAATTGTTAATTAATTATGTACATGATTATCAATTATGTAAATTGTTTTATACTTATTTATATTAATTTAATATTTTAGTTGTGGGTTGATAGGCTTGTAGGGGTATAGGGTGGCCAGTTAATTGAGTAATAATTCAATTATCATTATTTTTAAATTGAAAATTAATAATTAGATTGTTTATTAATTTAAATAATTGGTTGTTTTTATATATATTTTTTCTGCTAATTAATAATATTTATATATTAAGAGTTTTATACATTTTCCAAATTAACATGGTTAAACAAATATGTAATGTGTTTGAAGTGAAATAGTTTACCTACTTACTGTTGCTTAGATTGGAGTGGGAGTAGTAAATCTTACCCCTCCGAAGTCCAACACTTTCCCTACTGTTGCTTAGCCTGGAGTGGGAATAGTAATTTCATCACATCCGAAGCCCAACGCTTTCCCTACTGTTGGACAGACTGAAATGGGAATAGTAAATGTTACCCCTCCGAAGTGCAATGTTTCCCCTGCTGTTGCAGGGCTGGAGTGGGAATAGTACATTTGACCCCGCCCCCGAAGTCCAGCGCTTTTCTTACTGTTGCATAGAATGGAGTGGGAATAGTAAATTTCAATACTCTAGAGTCCAACTCTTTCCCTACTATTGCATAGACTGGAGTGGGAATAGTACATTTTACCACATCTGAAGTCCATCTCTTTCCTTACTGTTGCACAGACTGGAGTGGGTATAGTAAATTTACCCCCCCACCCCCCGCAAAGTCCAACGCTTTCCCTACTGTTGCACAGACTGGAGTGGGAATAGTAAATTTATTATTTGACCCCTCTGAAGACCAACGTTTTCCCTGCTTTTGCACGGACTGGAGAGAGAATAGTACATTTTACCCCTCTGAAGTTCAACTCTTTCCCTACTGTTGCACAGAATGGAGTGGAAATAGTAAATGTATTCCCTCTGAAGTCCAACGCTTTCCATACTGTTGTGCTGTTTGGAGTGGGAATAATATATTTAACCCCACAGTACGGAAACTGCACTACTAGAAGTTATGGATGAAATGGGAAAAAAGTCTGGATCAAGGCGGGTCAGCCGCAGTTATATTATTGGATCTTAGAACCGCGTTTGATACCGTATCCCACCCCATCCTGTTAAGAAGACTAGAAGAGGTGGGTTTTATGGGCTCAGCTTTTAATTGGCTTGCCTCCTTTGTGAAAGATAGAAGCTTTCAGGTCTTTGAGGAACATTATTATTCCAAATCATACCTCTTAAAGTGTGGGGTACCACAGGGGTCTGCCTTAAATCCCACGCTATTTGATCTATACATTCATCCACGAGTGGAGATTTTATCTGAGCATGGGGTTTCTTTGGTGTCTTATGCAGATGACATGCAAATTATCTTGTCACTTAGGCCTGACACAGAGGCAGTCTCCAAACAACTAAATGCCTGCCTAAATGAAGTAGCAGAACGGATGTCTGCTAGCTGCCTAAAATTAAACATCAACAAACAGAAGAACTAGCAGTCGGCAATAACTCTCCTATCTGGTCTGAAATAAACTGGCCAAACTCTTCAGGTGGTCATCCAATCCCCAAATCTGCTTTAAAGAGCTTGGAGATGTGGCTTGACAGCAAGTTCTCTCTGGAGGTTCAAGCCAAGAAATTAGTCGCCTGCTGCTTTGGGCTACTGAAAATACTCAGGAAATTGCTGGATATGCTACCAAGGTCAACCCGAAGAGTAGTGGTGCAATCTTTAATGATATCCAAACTGGACTACAGGAATGTGCTCTATTTGGGTAGCCCCAATTTGTGATCAAATGACTACAAGTAGTACAGAATGAAGCTGCTCAAATACTGCTGAAATTACCCAAACACCATGAAATTTCAAATGGACTGGCATTGTTACACTGGCTGCCTATACTTGAAAGGATTCAGTACAAGGCACTATGTAGAGGCCATGGGGCAGTGCATAGGTAGGACCCCCAGATACTACAGCATTTGATATGTCCTTATAGCCCAAGGAGATTACTACGATACTCCTCCATAGGGTTACTAACAGTCCCTAAGATTAAGAAAGCAAGGAGTGGAGGACGATCTCGCCTCTAAAATATGGAATGCGCTACCTGTAACTGTAAGAATAAATAAGGATGAGCTGAGTTTTAGGAAATCATTGAAGATGGTGCTTTTTGGCTAAGTGCACAGGTCTTTTTCTGCAAGTCTAGTTCTGGTCGAACTAATGCTGGGAAGCTCGTTGGGTAGCCATGCGCTTTAGAAATGACAAGAATAGAATAGAATAGAATAGAAAATGAGAAGGGGTCTGTGCTCTGCATCTTTACTCCCGGACACAATGCACTGATCTGCACCGACTCGCTTACTCACTCAGTCACTCTACACTAGCAGCCAAGATGCTGAAATCCTAGAACCTATTCCCTCATTGGACCAAGAGCATGGGGGCTCCAATTGAGCAGGAATCTGGGGAATCAATTATTAAGCTCTAAACGTTAGTCTCCAGCACAGACCACCTGAAGGTGTGTAAATGCCACTGTAGTGCCTGAAGCATTCTAGGGATCACTTCTCCTCGAATCCTAACACATCTGGTCAGCCAGAAGTCAGAGCACCTAGGGAAATGACGAGGGTTTTCCTAGTAGCTCCAAGCTCTAATTCTCAACATCTCCCTCTTCACCTTTTGGTGCCTGCAGTGATCAGGAAAAGCAGCTGTCTGTGGTCTGAGTGCAAACAGTTTGCAGACAGTTTCAAGGGGCGCGGCAGTAAGTCTTCAGCCACTTACATCCCAGTGATCCTTCGGTGCCTGTTCACCCACTAACAGACTACCTTAATTGTAATCCCCCGACAGGCTCAATTATCCATCACTAGCCCAGCACAGCTATGCTAGGCGTCTTTAAATATTGAAGAGCACCCCCTAGAAGATAGCGATGCATGTTCTCTTTTGTGCGCTTCTGTGTTTTTTGTGCAAGAGAGATAATATCTCTGCCACTTGAAGCTAGCAATGCATCTACTCATTTTTCCTTGTCTATTGACTGGAACTGTAATCACTGTGAGATCCAGATACAGAATACCCGTTTCAATGACCACTCAGCATCTTCAGTCACCTGTGGGTAAACACCTGTAGAGTCCTACAGATTGGATTTCACAGAACAAACATCTGAAGTAAGCTTATTGGATTCAAGTGTTGTTGCCACAACAATGATTATATAATTGTTCATATAGAGATATTTCCCTTGCATTTCCCAACCCCCGGTCCACTTAGAATGTTTAGGCTGACAAGCTCTCAGTGTATAATTTTGCAATTAAGAAGTGCGGGTGTCTACACAAAACTAGCCTTGCGAACCATCGTGTCATATCCTTACCATTCCAATGTGCATCAGACAAAGTGCAAAATTGTGCTGCTTAGCTTGAGAGACCATGCAACTCTTAGTAATTCTAGGCCTTGATTGAAATATCGATTTGCATCAGGTTATTTGATTTATCATAAAAGTATTTCAAAACTGCTAATTTCTTAGATGTTAGTTGTATTTATATGTCCAAAATATGCATTATGTTTGCCACCAATACACCACTAATACCTCGACAAACACCAATAACACCACTAACTCCTCTAATACCAACATCAATACCTCGATACCCCAACCAATACCACACCACCATCCCTGCTTCCAATACCAATATCACCAACAGAATACCAATAGCTCCACCACCAATACTACCCCATCACCACCAGTACCAACACAACTATTGATAACACCTCCACCAAAGCATGTCTTTTAAGCCAATAAATCTGGCTTTGACGTGTTATTGTATATACATACATTTCTGTGTGCCTGTATTTGCATGCGTTGTCACGCTTTAATTTTTTTAATTTTTTTATTTGGTGCTTGTGTAGCACACTTACACTTCAAAGAGAGTCTCTAGGCACCAGACCTATTGGCTTTGCCAGTGGTTGTTTTTAGGTGTAGGCTACAGACAGCTCCCCAGGAGCTGTATTATTTTAACAAACCTATTCAAGGGTGACAGGTACAGACACGCCTGCATTTGCTGTAGACATTTTTTAATCAGTTTGTTAAAATATTACAAATGCATTCAAAGATGGCTGTCATGGCACACACACATCTGTGACAGCCATCTTGGAATTAGTTTGTTACAATTTAACAAATGCATTCAAAGAGGACCATGGTGGATGCACGTGCATCCACATTGGTTAACTAAAAAAAAAAAAAAGCGTTGGTAAAAGCCAGCAAGTTTCACTGTCGAGACCTGTTGGTATTCCTAATACTTGTTTCTATTCCAGTCTACTTGGGGCATCCCTAGTCACCAGTAATATGAAAATTACACTGATACTCTACTGTAATAAGTTATTTCTGTCGGGCTCTGATAAAGTGCCTCAGCCTAAGCCATAGGACATTCTCAAAGACAACTTCCCGGAGCAGAATACTTAGCTGCCAAGTAAACAATTAAAGGCACTATTACCTTTTCAGACCCCTTTCTCTAAATTAGTATCCAAATACCAAAACTGGGCACAACCGCTGCTTGGGCCCTTTTTGGACTTACTACAGCACTTGGAATAAGGCTGCACGTGTTTGCAAATTATTAGAAGATGATATCGAGTATTATGAAGACTTAAACACCCCCTAACTTGTTTCAAAAGTATATGGCAAGTCACCTCAAAGTACTGAGCCCTTAGGAGCCTGGTCTTCTGTATTCTTCCTTTAGTCATAGGAGTCTATCAGGTAAAGATGGGGTTGTTAAAGCGGATTACTTTGAGCAACTGTCTTTACTGTACATCATTTTTGTGGATATTTTTCGGTTTTCAGTTTTTACTCTTTTTACTTCAAAGAATTGCGGCTGTACCAGCAAAAAAGACTCAAAGCAAAGTGCGGCTGCAAAACTTCTTTAAGGAGAGGAAACGAAAACAAGTAGTTAAGTATCTAAATGATTTAATCCCGTTTTACGAAAAGGTTTTGCTGCAAAGCAATTAGAAGCTGGTTAAGGAATTAATCATTAATGGTTCATTAACTCTGACTGCTATTGTAGATTTAACGAGCAGAGGCAGGATTATTAGACTCAGGGACCAATTAAGTAGCAGGACGTATTTACAACACACGGAAAGCATGAGCTCCTAAAACATTGGGAAATTTTGGGATGGAAGGTTTTGCAGACAATGAAAGCGGCTGAGAGAATAAAATCTCATATCTAGGCATGCCCTGTGTGCCTTGAAGGTCAACATGTGTGATCTAACTGCTACTGTACGCAAACTACCTCACACTTTACAAACAACCCTTATGCAACCGACAGCTCATTAGGCAGCCAGTACAAAAGGCAATAAGCAGGCAGGCAACCGACAGAAGCAGAATATTGCTTTAAGAGCACAAACTTTTATATCACTAAAAAAGTTAGTCAGAAATTCTAAAGTATTGCTTCAAAATGCAGCCAGAGTTCTTGTTAAAGGAGTTCAGGCTATGGGCCTCATTTATGAAGAGTTGCATCGCTGGGGAAAAACAGCGATGCAACACTTTTCATAGCGCCATCCTTGCGACACAGTGGATGCGCCATATTTACACTACGGCGCTCCATGTCGCAAGGATTGCACAGATACGTCAGGAATCCTGATGCATCTGGTGGTGCAGTAATGACGCATTGCTGGAGTGTGTCGGTAAACTGACACAACTCCAGCAATGTGTCATTACACATGGTGCGTCACTACTTACGCCTGCTTCAAGCAGGCGTAAGGATTGTGACGGTGTCAAGTCATATTTCACTGCGCCACTTCTACGAGGCTTTTTTACGTGGGAACGCACTCCCTGCATACATTATACCTGACGTATGTATAATGTGGCATAGAGCTTTACAAACGGACTCATCTGCGAAGATGCGTCCCTTAGTGTGGTGCATTGATTACACCACCACGGCGTCATGAAAAGTGACGCAACGGTGGCGCAAGGCCTTCATAAATAAGGCCCTCTGTCTGCAAGGGAATTACCAAACCCTTGCTCCTGATTTGTATGAAGTGGATGAGTAGTTAAAGAGTAGAGTAAAACAAGCTTTGGCCAAGCCAATGGGCCTGTCTTTTTTGAAAGCGAATATGTTTTTTATTGCTGTGCTCCTCTGTGAGGTTTTGTGGAAGCGCAAGTGGGCAAATGCGAGGATGAACGATTGAGTGCATGGATGTTTGAATGGGTGAGTGAATGGATTAATGAATGAGTGGAAGGATGTGATTTAAATATTGCCTGGGGGAGTGACTTGTCATCAATGGATTAAGATGCAAAGCGCATCGGTTTCTCAACAAGCATTGTTACCTACATGCCATTTTTTACTTGCTTGTAACTTGTAGTGCATGCCAATAAATGCGTGCAGGGTGCAGTAATTACCACTGTGATGCCAGGCCAAGATTATATCAGGTGGTGAACCATTCTAGAAGCATGGGCACAATATGCCACGAAGCATCAGTATTATGCCAGAGCCAGAATTTGCCAGATGTGGGTACCGTCATGCCACAGATACCCATTTTCTGCCATGAATTGTCACCAATATGGCAGGGTCTTTATTATGCCAAATATCAGCTCTATCTTTACACGAGTATCTACAATAATCAAAGAAATACCATCATTATATCAGGCCTGCAGTATGTGAGTGATGACCGACTGCTCTGATGCACACAGCTTTCAAAGACGCCCGAGGGCTTATTTACAAGTCCATTGCGCCGCCGGTGCGTCACTTTTTTTGACCCACTAGCTGCTCAGTGTGTAAAATGATAATAATGGAACATTATTGTCATTTTATTTATTAAATTGAGCTTGCAGTTGAAGCAGTGGTGCGACGCTCCTCCGCCTCAGCAGAGGAGCTGCCGCTGCCTATAGGGCAGTCAGGCAGTGCCCCATGGACTCTTCTGACGGTCAGTGTGTGGGGTGTTTTTAGGTTTCGCCTGCGATGTTGGTTACATACCGTGGGCTTACAGCCCACCAAAAGCTTACCATTTGTTAGCTTCTGCATCTCTCTCATTTACTTCGTCCCCATTTGTCACAGCATAGGGGCATCATGTCCTCTTCTTATGTTTGGTCCTCCCCTGGAGAATAGACCAAGTACTTGTGTCCATCCACTGCTCCTGTTTTTTTTAGCTACTTTTTCTTTGTGTTCAAGCACTCCATATGATTGCTTGTGTGTTCAGTCCGTCTCCCATATCCTCGTCCCTATAGCTTCCATTCCCTACCACCGTCCCCCTTCCATGTTGCTTCTGTTCCCTCCACCCCCCTACGCTGCACTCTGTGCTACTGCACTCTACGCCACTGCACTCTATGCCACTGAACTCCACTCTACACCATTCTACTCTATGCCACTCCACTGTACTCTACGCCACTGCACTCAACTCTACACTACTCTACGCCACTGCACTTTATGCCACCGCACTCTACGCCACTGCACTCTACGCCACTGCACTCTACTCTGCTCCACTCTACTCTAAGCTACTGCACTCTACTCTATGCCACTGCCTTCTAAACTACTCTACATTACAGCACTCTACTCTATGCCACTGCACTCTACGTCATTGCACTCTATGCCACTTTGCTCTTCTCTGCACCACTATACTCTACGCTACTCTATTCTGCACCTCCCTATGCCACTGCACGCTATGCCACTGCACTTTATGCCACTGCACTCTACGACACTACACTCTATGACACTCTACTCTGCCCCACTCTACTTGACTCTGCACCACTCTACTTTAGGCTACTGTAGTCTTCACCACTGCACTCTTCACCACTCTACTCTGCACCACTCCACACAGCTGCACAATATGCCACGACACTCTACTCTACACCACTCTACTCTAGTCTACTGCCCTCTATGCCACTGCACTTTAAACCGCACCACTGCACTCTATGCTCTACTTTGCACCACTGCACTCTACGCCATTCTACTCTGCACCACTCCATGCCACTGCACTTTACCCCACTGCACTTTGTCACTGCACTCTACCCCACTGCACTTCATGTCACTGCACTCTGTGACACTCTACTCTGCACCACTCTACTCTACGCCAATGCACTCTATGCCACTGCACTCTAGTCTGCACCACTCTACTCTACGCTACTGCACTCTATGCCACTGCACTCTACACCACTACACTATGTGCCACTGCACTCTGTGCCACTGCACTCTGTGCCACTGCACTCTATGCCACTGCACTCTACGCAACTGCACTCTACACCACTGCACTCTATGCCACTGTACTCTATGCTACTCTAATCTACTCTGCACCACTCTACTCCATGCCTCTGCACTCTACACCACCACACTCTACGCAAATGCACTCTACACCACTCTACTCTATGCCACTCCACTGTACACCTCTTCATTCTACTCTACGCCACTCTATGCCACTCCAAGCCACACTACTCCACTCTATGCCACTCCAATCTATACTTCTCCGCACCACTCTGCGCCATGCCACTTCACTCCCTGCTGCGGTACAAGATGGCTAAAAGACATTGGCAAAATCGTTAGCGCTTGCGTTGGTGAAACCTTTTGGCTTTGCCTATGCTTGTTGTGGATGTTTGTGGGCCTTTTTATAGTCCTCCAGGGCTGTTTTACTGTTGCTTTCCCTGATATTAAAAAACATTGCCTGCAGCAAGCTCAAATCCATGCAGTCCTCCATACCTTGCAAAACATACAGTGTGTCTTTTCAAGTTAGAATTTGCAGCAAATTGCAAACATGAGCCACTTTTTAGCTGTCTAATTCACTAGTGAGGGCCATTTCTATGTTGGTGCTCCAGCCTATTTTCTGGCACAGTCCGACCCTGAAAAGCAATTTAGTCCCATGTAAGTGTATGGAATTGCCACTATTACAAAAAAAAGAATGACTTTTTGCATACCGAGCTACTTGTGATATGAAGTCAGGTGCAACAAGCAACGAATATCGAGCATAATGAGCAGTCCAGCCCCTAGCTCCGGAGAGAGAGGACAGGAACCGGAGAAAGCCAGAGTAAAGGAGCTAGAGGGGAAATCCCTCTCTGGCGTTTCTTGCGTGGATACAGAAATATGTACTGAATTGCAATTACTATCATTTTGACGACGCAAATGGACTTAACAACCTTTCTCCCTAATCCTTGAGAAAGCCCCAAGCATATATCAGCCTGAGGGGGCTAAACACGTGTTGGCTGTTCTTTTGAACCACACGGCTCATCGTTTGAACCACATATCCAACATCAAACTTACCTACTTTCACATAAAAAGTGTATCTCGGTGAAAAATGGATATGACTATGTCTCATCATTGAAAGGGAAGACACTCCAAATACCTTCCTCAACTAACGCAAGAATTTGGGTATCAAGGGTCCAAATCCCATTTGAGTGAACACCCGCCACAATAATTGGGCAATTCTAACGACAGGAAGAGGAGGAGGAGCCCTCTGTGAATTGAGTTAATCAACTAAAGTGCAGACTTACCTCACTGGTCGCTGGTTGCTGCTTCCCCGCTCGTGGTACACTACCCAGCCACGCCGTCAAAATGAGATCAGGGAAGACCAGGCAACCTCTAGCCCAGAAAACTCAGAAAAGCCCAATCTGGAAGAAAATTAATCAAGTTAGAAAATTAATCAAATCACCTGTTTCAAACACACTCCAGGAAAGCAGCCTCCTGAAATCGCCAATAGTGAACTTTTTCAGCAAAGTGAACCTAAATCACAAATTTGCCTTTCTTAAAGACCCTTTATCGGCAATATATTCAACAACTGAGGATATACCAGGGCTGTCGATCCCTTTAACTCCCCAAAAGATGGAACCATTGAACAAACGGGGTCCGCTCGGACACAAAAGAAAACCCATTCCTGCGCAAAGTCTCCCAGGCCGGTGGCATATTCCAAGCCTAACATCATTTCAGCAGAAACTTAGGTCCAGGTATCAAACTAATCGCATTCCACCTCTCGAACAGCCTGTCAAAACATTTCAAACCACGATACTCAATGTAACACCAATCATGCAATTGTGATCGTAGAGGAGGAGGTGGGCAGTTTATGGCTGCGCTCCATCTCAACCTCTAATAATATTGATCTAGCTCAGGCACTGGAAGTGAGGATGATAACTCTGGTTAACAACATGAATGACCCAGAACCTAGCATTACAAATAAAACTAATATGAACACTAACATCACAACTCAAATGATCCACCAAGAGATATCAGTAAAAGCTGTCTCAAACCCAAGGACAACTATGTATTCACCTCTGGAGCCCTCAGAGGGCAAAGAAAAAACATCTTCTGTCTCCAGTAGAAGAAGTAGTAGTAGTGGGATTGCTGCCATTACCTCGACAGTAGTGGGGAACTCCCCCTACATGAACTTAGGCACACAAGTAGACAACATCTCTGGGCTATGGGAATCACTTTTAACAACTTTGCAAGCCTCAATAGATGCCCATAATCTTCAGCCAGACGTCCAGATCTATTTCATGAACTTAATGGCTTCACACATCTCCGACATAAATACAAAGCTGGAAAACCTACCCGGTTTAATAACTGGGGTTCAGACCATCTACTCGCCATCTCCAGCAAATTGCTCATGCAGCCCAATAATTGGTAAATTAACCAGCCTCCCAAAAATTCTGTCAAGCCTTTTGGAAATGAAACAACCATCTCTGGTAAACGAGCCAGCCACTGACACTCGAATGAGGCACAAGCAAGAGATACTAGCTGAACCACCTGAAAAGTGCAGACAAATACTCTACAAAACAATCTAAAAAAAGTTGAAAGCAAGCAGGACCACACGGGAGCTCAATTTCAGACCTCGCAATTGTTACAACCATGCTCGCTAAGTGTGTAAAAGACACCTGTCCTTAAACAAACAAAAAGGCAAAGAAAACTTGTCAGGAAGGCAAGGAACAAAATCCAGTTAACCAAGAATGTAAAGAAAAGGAGCGTGGCTTCGACGAGTTGCAAAATAGCCGCATAGAGTGCGAGCTCTGCCGGCCGAGCTCATAATCCTCGTACAACCAGCGTTCCAGGAGCCCATCCAGCCATGATAACGAGGGCGGAGTGCGGGGGCCACACCAAAGAAGCAAACAAATGACAGTGGGGCCGCCGTGTGCGTAAACATCGGGCCGGGGCCGTGAGCGACGGCTGTGGCTTAGTGGGGCCCTCCAGCCTGGGACAGCTCAATCCAGCGAAACGTGGCAGCCGCCGCGAGACGGGGGCCGCCCCTCATGAGAGACACTTGGGGGCCTCACGGTTGGTGAAGTGAGAAGCCTGCACACTCACTGCAGGTGTGCAGCACCCCCTCCATCCGCCCAGCACCGTCCAGAGGGAGATGCTTCGAGGCGCGACGGCGGTCTCCACCTGCGGACTGTCTGGCCCTGGCACTCGAGGTAGGGCGGCCTGCGCGGGCCCTGGGAGCCAGGCGGAACATTAAACCGGCAGCAGCACCTTGCGCATAGCCGGCGACACCGAGGGTGGAAACACGTCTGGGCGGGGGCACAGCCCACCTGAGGTGCCCAGTTGATACCAGACCGCAAAAACTGGACAGCGGCGAGGAGGCGAGAGCCCGCGAGTCCATCCGCGGAAGCGGGGTGTGCCCGTGACGCAGCCTGGAGACGCCTGCTGCATCGCAGACTGGGGGACAGTCCGCGTCATGGCTTAGCCAAGTCCAGACTGAGGGATTGCCTGCTCACCCTGCCTGGAGACACTCATACCCTTGGAGGGCCTCACAGACATTGTGAAGCGGGCGAACCCCGCGAGACGGGCCATTCAGATTAGAGCTACCAGGCAAACCAGAAAACACCAGCATTTACACTGCCTGGGCTGTGCGCTGAGACCAGGGGGGCCTCTGCATTAGTGCCCCGCGTAAGGAATCGGTGAGTGGCTGCGGGGGGCCATCGCACAAGCAACCACAACACGAGGGAGCAGGACTATACCCCTCCCCCCCAGACCCTTGACCATCAGCCGCACTGCATCAACCACAAGGCAGGCACCCGATCCACCCCCGGGGGCTGAAGACCCTAACGCTGCCAGACATCAGCGGCGCTGAGACGACTGAGTGTAACGCTGTCCTTGCGCAGCTAACTTACACCTCCTGGACACAGGGGGGACCCTGGCAAGAGATCGGACACCCCTTCCCCCCCTTGACGCCACAAAAGCATTCGATATGCTGGAATGAAACTATATGCTCCTGTTGTTGGATAGAATGGGTCTCGGCCGCAACTTTCTCGCACAGATCCGCCTTCTATATACCATGCCCACTGCTCATATACGTCTCAACGGTCAGATATCGGGTCTCTTTCCAGTCGGCCGCGGCACGTGGCAGGGATGCCCGCTTTCCCCCTTACTTTTTGCCATCACAATGGAGCCCCTGGCAGCACAAATCCGGCAACATCATGCGAATCGCGGACTGTGTTTTTCCACTCGAGGGCTGGTCGTGTCCCTCTATGCGGATGATATCACCCTGTACGTGAATCATCCCGAACACAATCTTCCGCCACTTATTTGCGAAATTATATGCTTTGGAGGCATGTCGGGGATCCAGATTAACTGGGCTAAGTCCACGCTGCTTCCCCTAACGGAGGCTACAGCTCCATTCCCCATGGAGTATCCACTGCAATGGGCGAACGGCCATGTTAACTATTTGGGGATCTATGTGTGTAACGACACAGAGGAAGTTTGGAAGGCCAATTTTGGCAACGCAATGACTTGGCTTGAAGACCGAATTCCCATATGGACAAAGCTCCCGCTGTCATTGGTGGGACGAATCGCCATTGCAAAAATGGTGATTCTACCCACACCCTTCCAGCCACACGTTAAGGTGGAAATAGACAAAGTCTCTGCGTGCCCGCTCTCGACAGCACTATTTCTTCCATACAAACGTCCTGGCGCCGAAATAGACACCCCACAGTGCTTAAGGTGGGCGTGGATGGGGTTGGTGTGGCGCGCAGGACACGCGCGTCTCTATGCCCCATCTATCCCAGTGGCAAAACACCCAATGCTGCCGCCGATGCAGGACTACGGTACCTGTGCTCGTGCCGGTAAGCTTGGCAACCACATCTTTGCAGATTTATACCCGAATGATCGGTTTCTTGACCCCCCGGCCCAGGATCCTGCCACAAGCGCCCCCCTGGACACTCTCTTGTACTACCAACTACGCGCAACTTGCAGAACAGTATTTGATACATTCCCAGCCCCCCGCAAACACTTACAGCACGAGAATACACATACAAGTCCAGCTCTGCACACAAGCTCATCACGTCTCTGTGCATTCATATGCAACGTTCAGCGCCTGCGACAGACACACCTGCCCGGGAAGCATGGGGAAATGATCTCCCCACTCCCCTTACGGGTGAGCAGTGGACATTCTGTTGTGGCCAACTTGAGTTTCTATCCCCCAATTACAGATTGCGCCTCATTCATTTCAAATTCTTACACCGCATATATAGAAACCCCGTTCCAACACATCGAATGGGGCTATCTCCAGACCCTCACTGTACACGCTGCCACTCGCCAACAGCAGATTTCCCCCACCTTGCCTGGCAATGTCCCGCTATCGCTACTTACTGGGGAGAGATATTTGATGTCATTGTGAAAGTTATAGATGCTCCACTAAACCCCTTCCCGCTATTGGGACTGTTGGGATATGTGGCGGATGTGGCCCGCGGCACCCGAAAACTTGTTGCTCTAATGTTACTTCTTGCAAAAAGCAAAGTTGCAATGAACTGGGGGCGCCCCCGGGCACCACGGGCCCGAAATAGGCTCATGAACAACTGGCCAACTACTGGGAGCTGCTGCCACTGAAGTCTTCACTGCCTATCTCCGGTTATCGGAGCCCCCCCCTTCGGATCCCGATGAACAGACCACGGAGCCTCCATCTTAGAAGACAAACGGCCCATCTTGTTCACTATGCAACATGTTTTTTGAGCTCCGCTATCCTTCTGACAACCCCTCAGAATTGAAATGTACTGTATCCTGGATGAGTGCTGGGGAAGGCACCGAGCGGGGCCATGGTGGGGGGGGGGACGGGTGGGGCTCCTTTGGGATCTCACAAATATTTTTCTTCCACCTTGCTTGGTCCCTTGATTGTAATGGTATAAATTGTAATGGTATCTATGATGTATGTATTATGTCACCCAAGACACCGTCAAGTATAATATTTGTAACATTGCCAACGCTTTAAATAAAGTTTAAAAAGAGATCCTTGACAATCATAAAAAAATGTTTAAAAAAAGAATGTAAAGAAAACGAGAACCTGCCCAATATTTGGCATAAAACGAAACAGAGGTGTAGGTAGCATCTCAAACAGTTGAATAGACTCTCCCACAGACAAGGCATCAGCTACAGATTTCGTAACACACGATGCAGTGGATACAACATAACCGCCGAAAGAACCCATTAATAGCCCTGGAAACAGAAGGCAAAAAAGTAAACCGGCAGACGCCACTGGTAATCATAAACAAAAGCTAAGTAAAAAGGATGAGCACCCTATTCAAAGCTCAGCAACTTTTCAATCTGGAGCAGCTAAACATCACAAAGTCTGCGTAAATAGAACGATCTCGAGCCACATCACTAGACTTGAACAAGACCTTACTTCCTAAAAGACTGTCACTGTACTGGACCTTTCGGCCTCAACCGAAAGGACACGCAAAACCTGGGCCACAAGATATTGTGAAGCCTCATAGTATGCTTATCAACAGCAATGGTCATGACCAGAAGATCATAATAATGCAAAATGAATAAGCAAGGGGAACATCAACAACCCTAAATGGAGGCAGACAGACAGAACCCCCCTTCGAATCGAGCAACATTTCATAAAACGGAAGTTAAGACCAAAAGCCAAGGTGGCACACCCCAGTTAATAGGAGCAAATCAGTTGCTGAATCCACTAACAGCCCACTGCCAACATATCCCCTTAAAGCCCTCCCACAACATGAACACCCTCCTAAGCCAGGAGAGAAAACACCACCAAATCTCTTCAAGCTAGAATACACATCGCAAGGTCCACAAGACACGCTCAATGGAGGTAACATTTTGAGGCTTCTTGCAGAGATCTCAGAATTGAAAAATGTAACCTTGTCAAACATATTATCCATGAAATTCCTCACATATGAAAGCCCCAAACAACCTGAACTAACTCTAACAACTTGAGACACAGAGGAAATTGAGTCTTCGATCCCAATGTTCACCAGTACCTTAGAAATGTGGGGAATAACACAGCGCATCCGAATACCCCCTCCCTTTGCTGCAGAGTGCGAGAACTGTAGTCCCCCCAGAAATAGCCCCCGTTCACTCAGTTCTGCGGGCTGCTCAGAGCAATTCGCCCCATGGAACAGAAGGTTCAACACAAGCAAAGCTGATTAACAATTCAATCCAACACCAGTGGGATTGGATTACCTCAGCACTAAATGCTCCTGGTAAAACATGAACTTACCATCTGCAAGCAACCGGGATAGTGGAGGCGGCCTTGCACCTCCTATGGAAAATTGCAGGGGCTAACACCCTGCTGCAAGATAGCATTCTACCACAAACATCAAAAAATCTCAAAATCATTACCTTACAAGAGACTCGGTCAATGATCCCTCTCCCAGTAGAAGGCTATGGGCACTATCAAGTCACGGCCACCAAAACACAGCGCTACAGAAGACTTAAAGGGGTCTCGCAGTATATGTAGTGCTCAATTTAGATTTCACCACTGAAAAACTACCATCTATGGATTCAGGTCTCCAAATAATGAAATTTACCAAATGGGGAAATATATGTCAGACAGCCAGTTCTGTTGTTCAACATTTATGCTCATCCCAACTCAATAAAAAAGCAAGCACTCCAGGAAACAATAATCCCCAGAATAACCATCTACAAGCAAACCAATCCATCATGGGACTTAATTTTGACAGGAGACTTCATTTCAAATCTAATCTATACCCCAGAAGAAGGTGATATGTTGGCTGCCGAGAACCTATACTGCAACGTCCCACTACAATCAAGTCTTGTAGTTAAACGGCTTGAAATAAAAGGGGAAAAAATGTGATGACCCTGGAATTTGTGGGCATGAGGGTGTTTGTTAAATGGAAGGTTTCTAGATGATAATCTACCTAATTTCACCTATCATGGACCAAACTCTAGGTTCATTATTGGCTGCACAATCACCTCATTGCCACTAATCCCACTGCTTCAGCAATAAAAAATTCAATACACCACGGAAAACGACCACTCATATCAGAGGCTATCACTTGGACTAAGCCTCCAACTCACTTGCCGGCACCAGCAGACAAAGGGCACAATAAATTCGACCAACTTAAAGCATTTGAGATGCAGCAATAAAAGAATAGCAGACGTCGGACTCCTGACCAGAGATCTCCTGATCCACAGCACTCATACTATAAGCAACCAAATTGATGCATGGACGATTTTCAGTGCCAATTTGCTAACTCAAGCTGCCCCTGCTAGAAGAGGATCATTGTCAATGCAAAGAGGGCAAACAAGACTCTCGACCAAATGCAGTGCTTTAAGAAATGAACTAAGAAAAAACATCAGACTCTCAATCAATCAATCAATCACAGAATTTGTAGTGCGCACTACTTACCCGCGAGGGTCTCAAGGCGCTGGGGAGAGGGAAGGGGGGGTGCTGCTACTGGTCGAACAGCCACTTCTTGAGTAGCCTCCTGAAGGTCAGCAGGTCTTGGGTCTGTCGTAGGCTTAGTGGAAGGGTGTTCCAGGTCTTGGCGGCGAGGTGTGAGAAGGATCTGCCGCCGGTGGTTGTTCTTCGAATGCGAGGGACGGTGGCGAGGGAGAGGTCGGCGGAGCGGAGCTGGAGGTTGGGGACGTAGAAGAAGAGTCGTCTGTTGAGGTAGGCTGGGCCAGTTTTGTGGAGTGCCTTGTGTGCATGGATGAGGAGTTTGAAGGTGATCCTCCTGTCGACGGGGAGCCAGTGCAGGTTCCTCAAGTGGGGGGTGATGTGGCTGTGGCGTGGTATGTCGAGGATCAGGCGTGCGGAGGCATTTTGTATGCGTTGCAGTCGCTTGATGAGCTTGGCCGGGGCTCCCGCGTAGAGGGCGTTCCCATAGTCAAGTCTGCTACTGACGAGGGCCTGGGTGACTGTTCTTCTTGTGTCTGTCGGGATCCACCTGTAGATCTTGCGAAGCATGCGGAGGGTGTTGAAGCAGGAGGAGGAGACTGCGTTGACTTGCTTGGCCATGGAGAGCGTTGAGTCGAGGATGACTCCCAGGTTGCGTGCGTGGTCGGTGGGTGTCGGGGCTGCTCCCAGCGTCGTTGGCCACCAGGAGTCATCCCAGGCTGAGGGGTTGGAGCCGAGGATGAGGACCTCCGTCTTGTCCGTGTTCAGCTTTAGTCGGCTGATCTTCATCCAATCGGCGACGGCCTTCATTCCTTCATGGAGATTGGCTTTGGCGGCGAGGGGGTCCTTGGTGAGGGAGAGGATCAGTTGAGTGTCGTCGGCGTAGGAGATAATGTTGAGGTCGTGCTGTCTGGCGATGCGTGCGAGCGGGGCCATGTAGATGTTGAACAGTGTTGGGCTGAGGGAAGATCCCTGGGGTACGCCGCAGATGATCTCGGAGGCTTCGGATCGGAAAGGTGGGAGGCGGACTCTCTGGGTTCTGCCGTCGAGGAAGGAGGTGGTCCATTCCAGGGCCTTGTCTCGGATCCCTGCGTCGTGGAGGCGTGCGCGTAGAGTGCGGTGGCAGACAGTGTTGAAGGCGGCGGAGAGGTCCAGCAGGATGAGGGCTGCGGTCTCACCATTGTCCAGCAGGATCCTGATGTCGTCGGTGGCGGCAATGAGGGCAGTCTCAGTGCTGTGGTTGCTGCGGAACCCTGATTGGGATGGGTCCAGGATGCTGTTTTCTTCGAGGTATCGGGTTAGCTGTTTGTTGACGATCTTCTCGATGACCTTGGCTGGGAACGGAAGCAGGGAGATGGGCCGGAAGTTCTTGAGGTCTCTCGGGTCCGCCTTGGGTTTTTGAGTAGGGCGTTGATCTCTGCGTGTTTCCAGCTCTCTGGGAAGGTCGCGGTCTCGAAGGAGAGATTGATGACGTTGCACAGGTGGGGTGCGATGGAGCTGCTGGCTTTGTTGAAGATGTGGTGCGGGAAAGGGTCTGACGGGGAGCCGGAGTGTATTGTGCTCATGGTCTTGATGGTGTCCTCGATGTTCACGCTGGCCCAGGCTGGCAGGGGGTCGTGGTCGATGGTGTGTGGCGGGTCTGGTGCATCGATCTTAGTTGGGGCTGTCTGGGTGTTGAAGCTGTCGTGGATGTCGGCGATCTTGCGGTGAAAGAAGGTGGCGAGGGAATCGCACAGGGGTTGCGACGGCGGGATGTCCTTGGTGTTGGAGCTGGGATTGGAGAGTTCCTTCACGATGTTGAAAAGCTCCTTGCTGTTGTGTGCGTTGTTGTCGAGGCAGTCTTTGAAGGAGATTCTCTTGGCGGACCTGATGAGGTGGTGGTGGTTACGGATGGCGTCTTTGTGGGCTGTGTGGCTGTCCGGTGTCTTATCGCTGTGCCATTTCTTCTCTAGTTTCCGGCAGGTACGCTTGGAAGCTAGGAGTTCCGAGGGGAACCAGCTGGCTCTTTTGGTGGTGTCGCTGTAGGTGAGCTTTTTCAGCGGGGCGAGGGTGTTGGCACAGTCGTCCATCCATCGTCTGAGGTTGCAGGCAGCGTCGTCGGTGTTGGATGGGTCGGAGGGAGGGCTGAGAGCGAGGGTTGCCCGAGTTGGTCTTCGGTGACTTTGCTCCAGCAGCGGCGTGGGATCTGTTGGGTGCGGTGGTGTGTGGTGGGTTTCTGGAAGGTGAAATGGATGCAGCGGTGGTCGGTCCAGAGGAGTTCCGTGGTGTGGCTGAAGGAGACGTGGGAGCTTGAGGAGAAGATGGGGTCAAGCGTGTTGCCGGCGGAGTGGGTCGGTGTTGTGACGAGCTGGCTCAGACCGAGGTTGGCGAGGCTGTCGATCAGGGTGGTGGAGTTGCTGTCGTTGTTGTTCTCCAGGTGAAAGTTCAGGTCTCTGAGGAGGATGTAGTCGGTAGAGGTCAGGGCGTGCGTGCTGATGAAGTCGGTGATGGAGTCGCTGAACTGGGGTCGGGGCCCAGGGGCTCTGTAGACAAGGGTGCCTCTAAGGGTGGTGTTGGGGTCCGTGTGGATCTGGAAGTGCATGTGTTCGGCGGTGCTGAGAGTGTCGTCGGTGCTGGTCGAGACCCTGATGGTGTTCTTGTGGACGATGGCGATTCCTCCTCCTACTGCGTTGATGCGGTCTCTGCGGGTGATCTTATAGCCGTCTGGGATGGCTATGGCGATGTCGGGGGCGGAGGAGTCGTTCATCCAGGTCTCAGTCAGGAAGGCGACGTCTGGTGATGATGTGTCGAGCAGGTCCCAGAGCTCGACGGCGTGTTTGCGTGCGGAGCGGGTGTTCAGTAGGATGCACCGGAGGTGGTTGAGGTCCTTCTTGGCGGGCGCCTCGGTGGCTCTGAGGCTGGTGTAGCTGTAGTTCCGGCAGGTGAAGGGACCATGGGTGCGTTTCGGGCGGCCTTGAAGCAGTTGTGCGTCCGTCCGGGGTTGAGAGCGTGGAGTGTGGTGGCATCGTATCGGCGTCGGTCCTCGAGGCTGGAGCGGGGGGCGCGTGGCCCAGGGGTTCTGGCGCTGGGCGCGGTCCAGTCGCGGACGGGCGCAGACGGGCTTGCCTTAGGCACGCCTTCGGCGCGCCAGCGGCGCACCCGCACAGCGGCCGCCATATATGGGGAGGTGGGAGGGAGGAGCAGCTGGAAGGCAGGGGCAGCGAATGGGCAGTCAGGGGGGCGGGGCCGCAGGGGACGCAGCGGCGGGAATGGAGAGAGGCAGCGAGGGGCACAGAAGGCAAAATGGGCACAAGGGGGTGGGGGCAGCGAGGGAAAAACAGAAGAAAACACGGGCACAGTACAGTGGGGCAGCGAGGGCACAGAAGGCAAAATGGACAAAAAAACAGAAGAAAACACGGGCACAGTTCAGTGGGGCAGCGAGGGCACAGAAGGCAAAATGGACAAAAACAGAAGAAAACAAGGGCACCGAGGCCACAAGCGGAGGGGCGAGCTTACCAGCAGCAGCAGCAGCGGGCGGACAGCACAGGCGGAGCTGTGTGGTGGGGGAGCGACCTACCTGGCAAGGTCAAGGGTCGCTCTCCTCACCGCACAGCGGCCGCCATATATGGGGAGGTGGGAGGGAGGAGCAGCTGGGAGGCAGGGGCAGCGAATGGGCAGTCAGGGGGGCGGGGCCGCAGGGGACGCAGCGGCTGGAATGGAGAGAGGCAGCGAGGGGCACAGAAGGCAAAATGGGCACAAGGGGGGTGGGGGCAGCGAGGGAATAACAGAAGAAAACACGGGCACAGTACAGTGGGGCAGCGAGGGCACAGAAGGCAAAATGGACAAAAAACCAGAAGAAAACACGGGCACAGTACAGTGGGGCAGCGAGGGCACAGAAGGCAAAATGGACAAAAACAGAAGAAAACACGGGCACCGAGGCCACAAGCGGAGGGGCGAGCTTACCAGCAGCAGCAGCGGGCGGACAGCACAGGCGGAGCTGTGTGGTGGGGGAGCAACCTACCTGGCAAGGTCAAGGGTCGCTTTCCTCACCGCGCAGCGGCCGCCATATATGGGGAGGTGGGAGGGAGGAGCAGCTGGGAGGCAGGGGCAGCGAATGGGCAGTCAGGGGGGCGGGGCCGCAGGGGACGCAGCGGCGGGAATGGAGAGAGGCAGCGAGGGGCACAGAAGGCAAAATGGGCACAAGGGGGGTGGGGGCAGCGAGGGAAAAACAGAAGAAAACACGGGCACAAGGATGACAACTCGGCAATCCTTCCCCTGGGAATGACTAAAACATTGAGGAAAGAGCACAAAAACATCTCTGGGGGGACAGGAGATCCAGCAAACAGGCATTTTGGACAAACTTGATGCACAACGCCAGGCAGACTAACTCCAGGAAGTTCTGGGAGACAATTAAAGGGCTCAACAGACCAATGAACACAATAAATAATTCAAATATACCAGAAGCAGTATAAGTAGCTCACCTTGCCACCACAATTGCAATCGACAAATGTCCATCAAGGAGCTAACAGGCCAATATACAATGTAATTGCCAGCACACATGATGTTATGCCCAATTGTGGATCCAGCTATGGTGATGACAGCCAACTGCACCTATTCACGGATAAATGTAATATCTACTCACCATCTGTTGTAAAAAAAAGTCATAATCGCCGGATGCCGTGATGGAGCGCGAGGGCGGAATGGCATTCCATAGCCCATCCTTTAAGAAGACCCTCAGTTATGGGCTTACATGCTATAAGTACTATACAAAGAGGTCCATTCAAATGGCGCCATCCCAGAAAGGTGGCATGGCTCCATCATAAATCCAGTCTTTAAAGGAGGAGATAGAGCCAACCCAGCCAACTACACGATCATAGCACTCCTGGATTCGGAGGCTAAACATCATGCCTCTCTAATATTGGCTGATCTCATTGACTGGTCAAAAGTGAATAACATGAGAGCTGTAAACTAACAGCTTCATATTTAATTGACTGATGCAAAAAAACAAGGAAGAAATTTCACCTCTGCTTTGTAGACTTAAAAGCAGCATTCGACCACCTCGACCGTGGCATGCTCTGGAATAAATTAAGGAAATGGAGAATCACCTAAAAGCTGCTACGAGCCATTGAACAGCTATTCTCTGAAACTTGGATCCAAGTCTAAATCGGTGATGGTACAAGCGTATATGGATACCAATCTACCTAGAGATAAAACAGGGATATGTACTGGTGCCTTACCTCTTTAATCTATTCATGTCAGATCTATTGTCAGAGTTTGACCAGGAAAACTGTTATCCCCCACGCCTGGGTCCACTCCATCTCTCCCACTTGTCCTACGTGGATAATATTTTACTGTTCAGTATGACAAAAGTAGGGCTTCAAACGAGTTAATGTATTGAAATCCTATCTCAAAACCAACAAACTCGAGGTCAATACAACAAAAGCTATGACTATTATTAATCGACCGGGGTGGCCAGCCAAGATCCTCCTAGATGACACAGCTCTGGAGGAGGTAAACGGTTATAAATCCCTGGGGCTGTATGTGGATAATAGTGGTAATATTTCGCACCAAAAGCAATACATCGTTAAGAAGGGAAATGCCTTAACACATGCTTTCAGCATCCTTGCAAAAAAACTGGATGGCCCCCCTTTCCAGCCATTGCTGTCAGTAATCTCTGCTAAACTACTTTCGAATGAGGAGTAAACCAGGATAGCCATGAGTTTGGGCTCATAAAGCAAGAACTAAGTAGAATGTCTGTCTCAATAAAATGTTGGTATAAAATACGGACAACTCAGGATAGCCTATTAAATAGATCTCTAGCTTTGAAGGCCGAACATCTTAAGACTCAAGTGTTTCTCCTGAAGCTTTCTAAAAACATGGATATTGATCAGTCATGACTCGGAATAGTCTAAGCTTCTCAGTCAGCTCTTCAGAAGGTAGTGAAAACGAATAGCTCGGGGATTACCCAGCATGAAAGGCAGATCACCAATCTATCTTCAAGAGTGGAGGACTTGGAAAATCGGTCTCGTGCGAACAATATGTGGGTGTTGGGGATCCCCGTGCGGGCTGAAAGGGCATGATCCCTGTGGTTTCATTGTTCGACTGTTCTGAGAAGCCTTCCCCTCACTGATTTATTGGGATATGGATTGTATGATCCAAGGTGCACACTGTTTCCTATTCCGACTTGCCAGTAAGCCCTCCAGGTATCCTCGGGCTATATTGGTCTGCATTGGCAATTTCGTTCTTCAGCAAGGGATCTTTAGGGCGGCCAATCCTAAGCAACCAGCAAAAGCTAGCGGTGTCAACTTTTTTGTCCGATCAGATTTTTGTCACCAAACAGTTGTGAGGCGCTGGCAGCTCGGGGGCACATTCCAGCATTACAGAAGTTGGGGGCCTTTGTCTCTCTTATGGAGCCTGCAACTCTGTGGATTCAGAAGGATGGCCAGACCTTCTTTTGTTATGATAGTTTAAAGGTCCAGGAACTACTAGCCAAGTGGCAACCGAGGGGTTGAGAACATTCCTTCTTGTTTGCCTTTTTCTTTTCCTTTCCATTTTTTCTCTTTCTTTTCTTTTCTCTCTCTCTCTCTCTTTCTTGTTGGGTGTAAAGGGCTCCTTTGGGGTCTTCACATCATGATATCTCCATGTTGGGGGCAGAGGGGGAAGTGGAGAGAAGGAGCGGCAGAAGAGGGGGGAGGGGGAAGGAGAGAAAGGAAAAGAAAGTCTTAGAATTCAGTAGGGAGTGTATCACCCTCTCTGTGCAGGGAAAGTCAAGGATAAGTTCTAGAGCAGTCATGATGGAGTTGTTGGTTAATTGGCCTGGGCTTTTCTAATATTTTTGCCTATGTCTTTTTTTTAAATTTTTTATTCTGGCCTTGGTCTGTCTTTTACTTTTTTTCTTGGTTGGCTCTTTGATTCCTAAATCTTCTCTCCAAGTGGTTCTTCTGGGCAGGTGGGATGGCCGAACCTCGGGCTGGTGAAGCATGAGACCTCATTTTCAGGCAAACCCTGGGAGTAAGGGCATTGTGCCTTGGTGTACGGGGCACAGCACTGGGGGGGGGAGGGTTTGGAGGCTCGCCATCATGGGAGCCAGGGGTGGGAGCTTGGGTAGGTTAGGGAGAGCGAGGTGGGGAAGTGGGGGGTCACTTTTTGGTCTTATTGAATATCTGGGGCAGCTTGTTTGGTAATTTGACTTTGAGCAAGGCTGTCAACTGTTATCAGAATATTTGCATATATTTTTTTTTCTTTACAAACTGTAAGGTGGAGGAGTAGCTTGTGGATTTTATGGAATAATGACAACAGGTAGAGTATTGGCGGCGGTCCTGATAAGAAGCTACATATTCTCTCATGGAACATCAATGGGGCTGAATCACTACAAAAAAGGAAACTGGTATGGGAGGAACTCAATATGATCCGGCCTCAAATTCTTTGTCTACAGGAGACTCATCTATCTCAGGCGGAAGGCCTATTATTGAAAGAGCTTCGCTATCAGACTCTATCCTTCTCTTGCTACTCTTCTGCCCAGAGGGGAGTCGCACTCTTAGTTCAGGATAGCAGGTGGGGGGTACTGCAACAAAAGACGGATCCAGGGGGGTCGTTGGCTGATTGCAACTATTCAGAAGGAGAGTCAATGGCTTACTTTTGTGTGCTATACAGCCCGAATACAGGTGATCCAAAGGTCTTTGACTTTCTTTTATTTGAACTTCATCTCTGGTCTCCGCCTTATATCATCTGTGGTTATTTTAATGTGACGCAATGTCCTAAAACAGATGTGGTATCCTAGCATGTATCCTCTGATAAGTCTTGTGGTGATCCTGCTCAATGGGTCAAGTATTGACTCAGAGGGTGTAGTGCTTTACGCACTCATATGTATAGTGAGACTGTAGTGCCCATGAACTTAATCTGCCCTATATCGAAGATTTTATTAAGGGTCGCCCAGCATTATTTTGGCTTAAAATTTGGAACAACCCCGCGGCCCAATTAACTAGGGAGATTATATTAGATTGCTTAAAATGTGATAGGGGCAAGGAAATACCATGGCTGGCTGCCGTAAATAAAAGTTTAACAAGTGTGAATTATGGCCATCTATTTTTAAACTGTTTAGATTCTGGAACCACTTGCAAGAAATCCCTGCAATCGGCTCTTTATGCACTTTATAGGAATGCTAGATTTGAAAAAGAGAGTAAGAAATCGTCTGTTGCTAGATATATGCGTATTGAGAATATCTCATACGCCCCATCGAGCTACCTCTTAAAACCCATTGGCCGGTGGGAAAGGGGCTTACTCTTTCAGCTGAGGATCGATACAGTGAAATTTCTGCTATGTTTTCCCGCAGGGTATAATCATGACCTCGACCATTTGCCATGCCCCTGTAATAGTCAACAAAAACAATCAATGCTGCACTTCCTTTTCTTTTGTAGTTACTATCTAATATTCACAAAAAGGTTTTTAATTCCATACTTTAAGGCCACATCTGTGATGGACTATAAGGCAGCACATGGGAAGATTATTACTCTGGAAGAGGAAGAGCTAACCTTTCGGGTTGGCTCTTTTTGAAAGCGGCTGTGCGTTCTCGCAATTCTATGTGCTCTTGTTGAACTTTGCTTACTTGTATGTTCTTTTATCCCAATTTTTAAATTCAGTTTTGATGTATTGCGACGATTACGTTTTTATCTGCTTGCACTTTTATGGATATGTATTTTTATCCGAATAAAGTCTTTTGAATTGAATTGAATTGTAGTGACCATTGACAATGTGTTTTAACTTACTCCATTTTGAATGTAAAACATAATTTTTGTGCTCTTGCATGATTTCATTTCATGGTGTTTACTTTCTTCTCAGCACAGAGCAAAACATCCTTGCGGGAACAGAACGTGTGGGATGTGCCTTTGGAAGCATGAGAGAGGAATGTACTTCTCTGTCCCGGAGTCAAAACACGGAGGGCTGGCCAGTTTCCATCTTGACCCTGAAACATACTAGTACAGTCAGCTTTGGTTTGCAATAGATGAAGGGAGGGGAAATTTCTAGAAGTCTCTCTCTGTGTTAGTAATATTTATTAAAGACAGGAAGTTTTGGCGCTCCTACAGAAGCTCACTCGTGAAGTGGACGCACCACCACGGGGCAAGTTTTGCTGTCCCATTGAGTCTTCTGGACGACTGTAAGGGCTTCCCAGCTGAGCTGACCAGAATGATGTGCTCTCAAAGGTGATGTATGAGCTATGAGTTTCACTGCTCTGTGATGTTTTCTTGTTGTGCTCTTTATAATTGATTCTCTCATTTGACTGTGTTTATTTCTGACATTTGACAGTGCTTGTTTCTTGCATTGGATGTCCATTATTAATATCTGCTTATGTTTTTCTCTCTTGAATTTGATTTATGAGTATTCCATTATTATTATCTGCTTATGTTTTGCTCTCTTGCATTGATTTATGAGTATTCCATTATTATTATCTGTTCATGTTTTGCTTTCTTATTATTTGACTTGTGAATGTTCCATTATTATCTGCTTGTGTTTTATCTCATGTCTTTGACTACTTGTGAGTGTTTTATTATTACTAACCCAGGGCAGCGTACTCCTCTCCGCCAGCGGAGTTTGCAGGGTTTTATCAACTCCTCGCTCTGCTGGGAACGCGAAGTGGAGGAGCGAAGTACGTCCCTCAGCCCCTGTGCAACCGGGCCCAAAAAAAAAGGGTAACAAAGCCCACTTATCTGCTTTCTCGCGTCTGCAGGCCGCCCTCCTTCTCGCCGTGGTGTCTCCTCGTTGCTCCCAACCTCCTCCTCATTGCCGGTCGCAACCCCCTACGTTTTACGTCTTGTGTGAACTGCGAATGCGCAGTCCACGCAAGACATAAAACGTAGGGGGTTGCGACCGGCAACGAGGAGGAGGACGGCGGCAACTTGGAGACACCACGGCAAGGAGGAGGGCGGCCGGCAGACGTGAGAGAGAAGGTAAGTGTTTTTTTTTACCCTTTGTTTTAAATTTTCGGTGGGACGGAGCGGAGCGGAGTTCCACTGAGTTTTATTTTAACTCTGTGGAACTCCACAGAGTGCCACTCGGCATACTCCGTCCAGGCTTAATTATTACTTGCTTGTGCATATACATATATATATATATATATATTGCATGCAATTCCAGTAGATCCGCGCTCTCAGGCAAATAATTCAGGAAACATTCCAATCAGCAAAAAGGGGATTTATTAGGCATCATAAATCCTCCGTGACGCGTTTCGACCAGAAAGGGTCTTGATCACACACCGGAGTGAAAATTCTCGTGTCCTTACATACACTTCCTGAGTAAAAATTGGCAAAGGACTGAGCACATGTACTAGCATATCTTGAATAAGCATGGCCGCCATGATGAAAGAGTAAAGTATACACATATAAATACAGAAAACAAAGTGTTAGCATGTGCAAAACGTCAAATTATAGCTAACCCATGTGTCTCACATACTTAATACTGAAGCATGGAAGAGAGATCAGAAATTCAGTGTAAATGCCGCCTGGTTCTGTTTTCAGAAATCTGAATTCCTCCTCATCTAGTAGTCTCAGGGTCCACCAACCTTTTAACAGCTCATGATAGTTTGTAACTGATGTTTTGTAATCTTGCCATCCAATTTCCTGATAACATGTGTTATCAGATAGCTGTCTCAATGCTTCCTTTCTATACATTTCTTGGTCCATTATGACGATATTTCCGCCCTTATCAGAGGGCTTAATGATGATATTGGGATCATCTTCCAGATTCCTTAGTGCTTGACGTTCTCGGACAGTTAGATTGTTCCATTGTTGATTACTTCGTTGTTTTCTTATATTTTTCAGATCATATACCATTGCCATACTGAAAGCTTCGATATTGTCGTGGGGGACATTGGGATTGTATTTTGATTTCAAGTTGAGCCCACTGTTACTGGCACGATTCGTGGCGAAACCAATTTCTGACAGCATTGTTCCTATATTGGATGATATTATGGATTCTCTATTCTCATCCAATTCGTGCATGTCTCGAATAAAATCAATTTCATCCATTCGAAATCCAACTGTGTCCTCTATTCTAACATCTTGATTTGTTGTTCGTGTATTGCCTACAGTCATTTTGAACATTTTTAGCAATTTTAATTTTCGTATGTAGAGAAAGAGGTCTATTCTGGTGTCCACATAGTTCATATCGCTCGTAGGACAGAAAGGTAAGCCCAATTGCAACACGAATTTCTCTTCATTCGTTAATTGTCTCGATGATAAATTTATGATGGACTTATTCGCTATTGCACTCTGTATTGTTCTCCACTTGCGCTTACTTCCGCCTCCCCTGCGATGAGTTATTCTGAGTCTTACTTGGTTTCTTTTCCTCTTCCTCTTTTTTGACCTCTTCCTCTGCCCCTGCCCCTGGTCACCGGTTTCTCTGGTGGTCCCTGATCTTTTTTCTGTTTCAGCATTTGAAATTCGTGTAGAAAGGTCAGGGGACGGGTGCCTAAAGGGACCGTTGGATTTAGTCCCTCCGTATCCGAGCTCAGATCTGAGCTAGAGCCAGTCGATAATGGCTGTTGTTGCCTTTCTTTGGGGGTCAGGCGGAGATTCTTTTGGGCCCAGTCAAACCTCTTAGCGTATGTTAGGATACGCCCTTCAGCATAATCCTTCTTATCTCTTAAAAACTTATGTTGTTTCTTAGCTTTTATAGCATCTTCGTAAGATTTTAATCTAGTCTCCAGACTCTTCAAAAAATCAATCACCACCTTATCGTTTTTAAATTTGTCCAGCTCTGTTCTCAAGATTGTTAGTTCTTTTCTAGTGGTTTCTAGATCAATTTGGGCATACTTCACTAACATTTCCAACATGCCCTTGCATGTTTTAGCCATAAAATCTGCCCATTCCAGAAGTAATTCTGAAAGCAGTGGACTGGGGATTTGCATATATATATATATATATATATATACACATTTGCATGCCGTTTTACCTGTTTCATTTGACATCTGGGACAGTCTTTCTGTTAGAGAGTACAGCAGAGGGGGGGTATTATTGTCACAGGGTATAGATGGCGCTAGACAAAATAACGTGAAGTATGTTCACGTGATAAAAAGAGTGGTGTGCGGTGCTACAGGTGAGGGAGAAACCCCTAAACCCCCAAATTGGAGCAAGTCCGTCTGAAAATACAACTGATCCTGTGCACACGCAAAACATTAAATATAACAAATCATATGTAAGTAGATTGTTGGAACAAAAGGAAGCAAATGTTCTTTCTGGAAGTGATGTTTAATTCATGTGTCACTTCATGGGCCAGCCAACACGTGTTTCGTCAATTGGGTGTAAAACCCTTAACTTCCTCAGGGCTGGAAGCAAACAGGAAAATTATGGTTTCACCAAGGGTACAATGGATTGCACAATTCCGTAAATATCAACAGCAAGGAAACATCAAAGTGTGAATTCACACGTGGAAGACGTAAACACAGTCCCGAAACCAGGATATACATTTCCATGTGTCGTAGCTATCTCGCACGTTGACGTGACGTGATCAAATAGTGTCATGTTGTGAATAGTGTGTTGTACATGACACTATCGTGAATCAACAGATGCGTAATAAGACCACACGATCGTGAGTGACATGGTGTCAATAAAACCAAATGAGATGCCAACGCATGCCAGTGTCATCAGACACATTGCACCTGTGAAATTCGTATGCTCAGGCTTGTGGTATAGAAGTATGTAAATAAGTGACAAGTGAAATGGTGATCAAAAATATCTTGCGAGAGCCGTAGTCTCTCCTACCTAAAAAACGATGCAAATATTCTTTGGACCTGAGTAATAATACAAAGAAGAACAGAAAGGGCATCCTGTTATTCTACTGCCCATCAAAGTTATATAACACGGTTGCAAAGTGCGAAGTCTACAAAGGATTTCATAAGAAACCTGAGTGTGATGCTCACCTAGACACTGGTGATACGTCCGACCCAGCGGGTCCTAATGATTCAAAGTGTTCACAAGGATTGTTATAATCCTTAACAATTTTCTTTCGATCTGCACGGAAATAGTAAACACGGACACATTCAATTGTATATTACACCCAGTACTCGGGATAAATGATCCCAGTATAAAATTATCAAACAAAATAGCGAGTCTAATGCAGATGACCCCCTTCTTACCCCATATCCTGGTAAGGGGTCAAGGTATCCTGATTATGTGTACAGCTTCAGTAGTGTATGCCAACGTCCTATCAAACCCTCTCCATCTGAGATCCTATCGTGTGGCGTGCCAAATGTCGGCGCCAGACGCCTTCAGTAAAACTGAAAACAAGAGATCACCAGAATCCAAGTCAGAGTTGTGCCTCACCTCATATGTATCACACAAAATAGATGTTAAAAGGATTCCCCTTCCCGCGATTTTCAAATGCTCACCTAGACGAGTACGTCCTAGTTGCCACTTCCTTGTTGCCGGGACCGTGTTGCACCGGAAACAGAAAAGGCATAATCCGGAAGCGGATATATACGCGCGCTGAACCGAACGCATTGCGGAACACTAGACCGCTAACTTAATTGAAAATGGAAAGATAATTCTGTGAATGGGTGCACTTAAGGCTGTATTAAATGGTGCAGTGGACAGGCTAATAAAACTCATCCTGTGAATATGGACATGTATATTAGGGCAGGACAAGCAAGGAAAGATAACATTTTTTCAAGACATAAATTACGTATTACACTGGAAAATTCACCTCCGAAGTGATATCATATCACGTACAGAGAATACAAATAGGTGATCGCCACTTTGTATATAATATGTAACCTGACAGGTGATGCAAGCTCACGAAGGCATGCCATTATATTCTGCTAGTAAAAATCCAACTGTTGCCAATGTCATATTAAAGACAGACCCTCTCTGGGAGATCGCATTTACGTAATACATAGGTGGACAATAGTAATCATTCATTATAATACTGTGCACAAATACAAAATTGCAGCTAACGTCACGAGGAGTGTAAGAAAACAGTGATTATAACAGAAAAGACATGCATTTATACAGGTTCACACGTTCCTAGTTGCCTAGAAAATAATGCATCTCCCGATCGCTGTTCAAACCCTGTTCATATGTTTTAAGACGCATTATCCAAAAAGCCTCTGTGCGTCTCAATCGTAACTCCCTGTTGCTTCCCCTCGGATTGGCTTTGGTTACGTCAATTCCATAAAATTGAAATTGTTTGTGTAGACCCTGGGAAGTACAGCTCAACACATGTGTAGCCATTGGATATCTCGGGTCTTGTTGTTTCAATGCTCGGACATGTTCTACAATTCTTTCTCTAAGGGTCCTAATGGTGCTTCCCACATATTTACCCCCGCAATTACATTCCAATATATAAACTGCATACTTGGTGTGGCAGTTTATATTATGTCTGATGTCATACATCTTGTCAGGGCCAGAGAAGGAAGTTTTGCGGTCGTGAGCCCATCTGCACACTCCGCACGATCCACATTTGTAGAAACCCAGCATACGAGGTGTTAGCCATGTCTCTCTGCTTTCCGTTCTGGGATAACTCGGAATCAGCCTAGTTCTGAGTGTTCTACCCTTTCGGTATGCAATTTGTGGTCTGCGGTGAATGTGTTTGGAGAGAGTCGTGTCATCAGTAAGCAGTTTCCAGTGTTTGTTTAAACTCTTAAGTATTGCCCCACTGAAATCATTGTATTCTGTGATCAGTCTGACAGTTTCTTTCCCAATGTTGTATGCTTTGTTACGGATCGTAGAATCTCTCTCAGTTTGTCTGATTCTTGTTTCTGCTTTCTTGAGATTAAGGTGTGTGTACCCCCTATTCTGAAATCTCTGTTTCATGGCTGATAGACAGTTTTCAAATTCCTGATCACTACTGCAGTTCCTCCTGGCTCTGGTAAACTCCCCAAAGGGGATTGCATTAATCTGGTGTGGAGGGTGAGCGCTACTAGCATGCAGAATAGAGTTGCACGCTGTGCTTTTGCGAAAAAGAGGAGTCTGTAGAGTGTTCTGGCTAATGTAGATCTCAATATCCAAAAATGTGATATTCAAATTACTTTTGTGATAAGTAAAATGCATGTCGTATGGATTTGAATTAAGATACGTACAGAACTCATTCAATTTGTTTTGGGTCCCTGTCCAAATCAAAAGGCAGTCATCTATGTAGCGCCCCCAATAGATGATTGAATCATTGTATTCACTGCCTCTAGCGCCCAAATCCAGTCCTCCTCCAAACGTCCCATGAAAAGATTCGCAAAACTCAGTGAGAATTTGGAACCCATGGCAACCCCTCTTTTTTGCCTATACCACTGTGTGTCAAAAAGGAAAACGTTGTTGTCAAGAATCAGTTTCATCATGTCTATCAACATATTTGTGTGTTGCCACTGTGAGGCTGGTCTTTTGTGCAGAAAGTGTGAAATCGCTGCAATACCTAGTTCAGGTCTGATGCTCGTGTAGAGCGATACTACATCCAAAGTTACTAAGGTCATGTGCTCTTCCCAAGAAAAAGTCAGCCAGGATACTAAGTATGTGTTTAGTGTCCTGGATGTATGAAGGGAGATTCCTGACATAAGGCCCCAGAAAAAGGTCGACGTATTCGGCTATGCGTTCGGTCGGTCCCCCAATACCAGCCACGATTGGTTTCCCTGGTGGGAAAGGTAACTGTTTGTGCACTTTCGGGAGCGTGTAGATGCAAGGGTATTGTGGTCTGAATACTCTCATGTATGTGTATTCATCTTCGTTGATAAGTCCTAAAGTTTTCCACTTAGTCAATTTTTTGTTTATTTCTAAAGTCAGAGGACCCATAGGGTTCTAAGTTAGATGTTCATAACACGTGTCATCTTGGAGTTGTGAGAGGATCTCGAGGTTGTAATCTGTCCTGTTCATAATGACCACATTGCCCCCTTTGTCTGCTTCTCTAATAGTTATATCTCTATTGTTGGTCAATGTTTTAAGGGCAGTGCGTTCTCCCGGTAGGAGATTGTCAATGTGTCTGGTTCTGTTTCTCCTCCTCATGTCTCCAAACTTGTCAAGGTCTTCTAAAACAAGCCTGTGAAAAAGGTCTATAGTGTTACCACTTGTAAGAATCGGTGTCCATTTGGATTTAGATTTCAGACCAGTGTTGACAGTGTAGTCTATGTGTACATCTAGTTCATGTAGTAATGTTTCCATTTGAAGTGGGGTGTCCTCTGTATCTGTTAATGACAGAAGTAAATGTGTGTCGCGCACATCTTGGATACTTAAAGCATCCGAGAGTGAGCCAGTTGGGATATTCACAACATTTTTATTTGGTTTTATTGACACCATGTCACTCACGATCGTGTGGTCTTACGTCAACGTGCGAGATAGCTACGACACATGGAAATGTATATCCTGGTTTCGGGACTGTGTTTACGTCTTCCATGTGTGAATTCACACTTTGATGTTTCCTTGCTGTTGATATTTACGGAATTGTGCAATCCATTGTACCCTTGGTGAAACCATAATTTTCCTGTTTGCTTCCAGCCCTGAGGAAGTCAAGGGTTTTGCACCCAATTGACGAAACATGTGAATTAAACATCACTTCAAGAAAGAACATTTGCTTCCTTTTGTTCCAACAATCTACTTACATATGATTTGTTATATTTAATGTTTTGCGTGTGCACAGGATCAGTTGTGTTTTCAGACGGACTTGCTCCAATTTGGGGGTTTAGGGGTTTCTCCCTCACCTGTAGCACCGCACATCACTCTTTTTATCACGTGAACATACTTCACGTTATTTGGTCTAGCGCCATCTATACCCTGTGACAATAATACCCCCCCTCCGCTGTTCTCATCACTAGAGTCAGGGTAGGCTGCCACCGCGTGAGATACATCAGAATTATGGACAGGAACAAAGTAGCTGAAGAGCTTTTTGAGAATCTAGCCAAGGGTAGTAGCATTAACGCGAGTGTGGGGAATGCCAACCCACCACGCAAAGAGGGTCTAAGGGACAAATTCCTTAGACTGGAGAGACTCAGAAAAAGTGAGAATTCAAAATGGTGGGATGGGGCCACACTTAAACAGTACTTACGATTAAATAGAGTGCCAAGAGGCCTAAGATCCCAAATTTTCCCCACCTATGACGACCTGGAGGAAGACCTCCTTAAGCAATGGGAAGACACATTGACTAATAAATCCCAGACACTAATGGGGATTTTAATTGAAAATGCAGAAAGGAAAGTGACTAAATTGCAAATGGAGATTACACAACTTGAAAAAGAAATAAGTGATTTAGACCTAAGAGAGGCTACTGACAAGAACTATGCTATACTAAATGAAATATTGGCTAAACATCAAAATGAAATAAAGGACAGGAAGGCAAGGAAATTAAGGCGGGATGAATTTGACTCTAAGGAGGGAAGGATTTTTACGTTCGCTAAAAAGTATGATTATTGGTTCAAGACAGGACATGAGGCAAGTAACCCTAACAGGCAAGATGTCATTTTGATCTCCTCCAGCTCCACCTCTCTTAATGCCCCATTGACTAGCGACAGTGAAGCAGACAATGCTGGCACGTCCACAGATGATAGACAAGGGAACTCTTCCTCTTCTTTTTTATGCGAGGTACAGAGAATCAGAAAGGACAACAGGGCACAACCAAGACGGGTAAATACAGACATCGGACCCGTAGAGGTAAAAGATCAGGGAAAGGACGAGTACAGAAAGAAACTGAGATCAGGGAACAACAAGAACTAATGGGTGGCACTGACAGGGGTGTTGAAGTGATGAATCTCTCCTCTCTGGCTTTGAATCAGGATATGATTTCGCTTCTTGGCAAAGGCCTGAGCTTCAATCCTACAGATGAAGGTGATATATGCAACACTAAGGTAGACCTTTTCAAATTTGTGAGGAATTTAAAATTAAGATTTTTTTTTAAACAAATCTTGCACCAAATAAAAATGTTGTGAATATCCCAACTGGCTCACTCTCTGATGCTTTAAGTATCCAAGATGTGCGCGACACACATTTACTTCTGTCATTAACAGATACAGAGGACACCCCACTTCAAATGGAAACATTACTACATGAACTAGATGTACACATAGACTACACTGTCAACACTGGTCTGAAATCTAAATCCAAATGGACACTGATTCTTACAAGTGGTAACACTATAGACCTTTTTCACAGGCTTGTTTTAGAAGACCTTGACAAGTTTGGAGACATGAGGAGGAGAAACAGAACCAGACACATTGACAATCTCCTACCGGGAGAACGCACTGCCCTTAAAACATTGACCAACAATAGAGATATAACTATTAGAGAAGCAGACAAAGGGGGCAATGTGGTCATTATGAACAGGACAGATTACAACCTCGAGATCCTCTCACAACTCCAAGATGACATGTGTTATGAACATCTAACTCAGAACCCTATGGGTCCTCTGACTTTAGAAATAAACAAAAAATTGACTAAGTGGAAAACTTTAGGACTTATCAACGAAGATGAATACACATACATGAGAGTATTCAGACCACAATACCCTTGCATCTACACGCTCCCGAAAGTGCACAAACAGTTACCTTTCCCACCAGGGAGACCAATCGTGGCTGGTATTGGGGGACCGACCGAACGCATAGCCGAATACGTCGACCTTTTTCTGGGGCCTTATGTCAGGAATCTCCCTTCATACATCCAGGACACTAAACACATACTTAGTATCCTGGCTGACTTTTTCTTGGGAAGAGCACATGACCTTAGTAACTTTGGATGTAGTATCGCTCTACACGAGCATCAGACCTGAACTAGGTATTGCAGCGATTTCACACTTTCTGCACAAAAGACCAGCCTCACAGTGGCAACACACAAGTATGTTGATAGACATGATGAAACTGATTCTTGACCACAACGTTTTCCTTTTTGACACACAGTGGTATAGGCAAAAAAGAGGGGTTGCCATGGGTTCCAAATTCTCACCGAGTTTTGCGAATCTTTTCATGGGACGTTTGGAGGAGGACTGGATTTGGGGCGCTAGAGGCAGTGAATACAATGATTCAATCATCTATTGGGGGCGCTACATAGATGACTGCCTTTTGATTTGGACAGGGACCCAAAACAAATTGAATGAGTTCTGTACGTATCTTAATTCAAATCCATACAACATGCATTTCACTTATCACAAAAGTAATTTGAATATCACATTTTTGGATATTGAGATCTACATTAGCCAGAACACTCTACAGACTCGTCTTTTTCGCAAAAGCACAGCGTGCAACTCTATTCTGCATGGTAGTAGCGCTCACCCTCCACACCAGATTAATGCAATCCCCTTTGGGGAGTTTACCAGAGCCAGGAGGAACTGCAGTAGTGATCAGGAATTTGAAAACTGTCTATCAGCCATGAAACAGAGATTTCAGAATAGGGGGTACACACACCTTAATCTCAAGAAAGCAGAAACAAGAATCAGACAAACTGAGAGAGATTCTACGATCCGTAACAAAGCATGCAACATTGGGAAAGAAACTGTCAGACTGATCACAGAATACAATGATTTCAGTGGGGCAATACTTAAGAGTTTAAACAAACACTGGAAACTGCTTACTGATGACACGACTCTCTCCAAACACATTCATAGCAGACCACAAATTGCATACCGAAAGGGTAGAACACTCAGAACTAGGCTGATTCCGAGTTATCCCAGAACGGAAAGCAGAGAGACATGGCTAACACCTCGTACGCTGGGTTTCTACAAATGTGGATCGTGCGGAGTGTGCAGATGGGCTCACGACCGCAAAACTTCCTTCTCCGACCCTGACAAGATGTATGACATCAGACATAATATAAACTGCCACACCAAGTATGCAGTTTATATATTGGAATGTACTTATGGGGTAAATATGTGGGAAGCACCATTAGGACCCTTAGAGAAAGAATTGTAGAACATGTCCAAGCATTGAAACAACAAGACCCGAGATATCCAATGGCTACACATGTGTTGAGCTGTCCTTCCCAGGGTCTACACAAACAATTTCAATTTTATGGAATTGACGTAACCAAAGCCAATCCGAGGGGAGGCAACAGGGAGTTACGATTGAGACGCACAGAGGCTTTTTGGATAATGCGTCTTAAAACATATGAACAGGGTTTGAACAGCGATCGGGATTATTTTCTAGGCAACTAGGAACGTGTGAACCTGTATAAATGCATGTCTTTTCTGTTATAATCACTGTTTTCTTACACTCCTCGTGACGTTAGCTGCAATTTTGTATTTGTGCGCAGTATTATAATGAATGATTACTATTGTCCACCTATGTATTACGTAAATGCTATCTCCCAGAGAGGGTCTGTCTTTAATATGACATTGGCAACAGTTGGATTTTTACTAGCAGAATATAATAGCATGCCTTCGTGAGCTTGCATCACCTGTCAGGTTACATATTATATACAAAGTGGCGATCACCTATTTGTATTCTCTGTACGTGATATGATATCACTTCGGAGGTGAATTTTCCAGTGTAATACGTAATTTATGTCTTGAAAAATGTTATCTTTCCTTGCTTGTCCTGCCCTAATATACATGTCCATATTCACGGGATGAGTTTTATTAGCATGTCCACTGCACCATTTAATACAGCCTTAAGTGCACGCATTCATGGAATTATCTTTCCATTTTCAATGAAGTTAGCGGTCTAGTGTTCCGCGATGCGTTCGGTTCAGCGCGCGTATATATCCGCTTCCGGATTAAGCCTTTTCTGTTTCCGGTGCAACACGGTCCCGGCAACAAGGAAGAGGCAACTAGGACGTACTCGTCTAGGTGAGCATTTGAAAATCGCGGGAAGGGGAATCCTTTTAACATCTATTTTGTGTGATACATATGAGGTGAGGTACAACTCTGACTTGGATTCTTGTGATCTCTTGTTTTCAGTTTTACTGAAGGCGTCTGGTGCCGACATTTGGCACGCCTCACGATAGGAACTCAGGTGGACAATGGTGAGACCGCAGCCCTCATCCTGCTGGACCTCTCCGCCGCCTTCGACACTGTCTGCCACCGCACTCTACGCGCACGCCTCCACGACGCAGGGATCCGAGACAAGGCCCTGGAATGGACCACCTCCTTCCTCGACGGCAGAACCCAGAGAGTCCGCCTCCCACCTTTCCGATCCGAAGCCTCCGAGATCATCTGCGGCGTACCCCAGGGATCGTCCCTCAGCCCAACACTGTTCAACATCTACATGGCCCCGATCGCACGCATCGCCAGACAACACGACCTCAACATTATCTCCTATGCCGACGACACTCAACTGATCCTCTCCCTCACCAAGGACCCTCGCCGCCAAAGCCAAACTCCATGAAGGAATGAAGGCCGCCGCCGATTGGATGAAGATCAGCCGACTAAAGCTGAACACGGACAAAATGGAGGTCCTCATCCTCGGCTCCAACCCCTCAGCCTGGGACGACTCCTGGTGGCCAACGACGCTGGGAGCAGCCCCGACACCCACCGACCACGCACGCAACCTGGGAGTCATCCTCGACTCAACGCTCTCCATGACCAAGCAAGTCAACGCAGTCTCCTCCTCCTGCTTCAACACCCTCCGCATGCTTCGCAAGATCTACAGGTGGATCCCGACAGACACAAGAAGAACAGTCACCCAGGCCCTCGTCAGTAGCAGACTGGACTATGGGAACGCCTCTACGCGGGAGCCCCGGCCAAGCTCATCAAGCGACTGCAACGCATACAAAACGCCTCCGCACGACTGATCCTCGACGTACCACGCCACAGCCACATCACCCCCCACTTGAGGAACCTGCACTGGCTCCCCGTCGACAGGAGGATCACCTTCAAACTCCTCACCCACGCACACAAGGCACTCCACAAAACTGGCCCAGCCTACCTCAACAGACGACTCTTCTTCTACGTCCCCAACCGCCAGCTCCGCTCCGCCGACCTCTCCCTCGCCACCGTCCCCCGCATTCGAAGAACAACCACCGGCGGCAGATCCTTCTCACACCTCGCCGCCAAGACCTGGAACACCCTTCCACTAAGCCTACGAAAGACCCAAGACCTGCTGACCTTCAGGAGGCTACTCAAGACCTGGCTGTTCGACCAGTAGCAGCATCCCCCCCTTCCTCTCCCCAGCGCCTTGAGACCCTCGCGGGTAAGTAGTGCGCTCTACAAATTCTGTGATTGATTGATAGATGGAGAGGGTTTGATAGGACGTTGGCATACACTACTGAAGCTGTACACATAATCAGGATACCTTGACCACTTACCAGGATATGGGGTAAGAAGGGGGTCATCTGCATTAGACTCGCTATTTAGTTTGATAAATTTATACTGGGATCATTTATCCCGAGTACTGGGTGTAATATACAATTGAATGAGTCCGTGTTTACTATTTCCGTGCAGATCGAAAGAAAATTGTTAAGGATTATAACAATCCTTGTGAACACTTTGAATCATTAGGACCCGCTGGGTCGGAAGTATCACCAGTGTCTAGGTGAGCATCACACTCAGGTTTCTTATGAAATCCTTTGTAGACTTCGCACTTTGCAACCGTGTTATATAACTTTGATGGGCAGTAGAATAACAGGATGCCCTTTCTGTTCTTCTTTGTATTATTACTCAGGTCCAAAGAATATTTGCATCGTTTTTTAGGTAGGAGAGACTACGGCTCTCGCAAGATATTTTTTGATCACCATTTCACTTGTCACTTATTTACATACTTCTATACCACAAGCCTGAGCATACGAATTTCACAGGTGCAATGTGTCTGATGACACTGGCATGCGTTGGCATCTCATTTGGTTTTATTGACACCATGTCACTCACGATCGTGTGGTCTTATTACGCATCTGTTGATTCACGATAGTGTCATGTACAACACACTATTCACAACATGACACTATTTGATCACGTCACGTCAACGTGCGAGATAGCTACGACACATGGAAATGTATATCCTGGTTTCAGGACTGTGTTTACGTCTTCCACGTGTGAATTCACACTTTGATGTTTCCTTGCTGTTGATATTTACGGAATTGTGCAATCCATTGTACCCTTGGTGAAACCATAATTTTCCTGTTTGCTTCCAGCCCTGAGGAAGTTAAGGGTTTTACACCCAATTGACGAAACACGTGTTGGCTGGCCCATGAAGTGACACATGAATTAAACATCACTTCAAGAAAGAACATTTGCTTCCTTTTGTTCCAACAATCTACTTACATATGATTTGTTATATTTAATGTTTTGCGTGTGCACAGGATCAGTTGTGTTTTCTGTTAGAGAGTGTTGCATTACTAAAATCCCACGCTTTGGGGCTAATTATTATGTTGGTGGGTTCGATACCGAAGGCTCGTCGGTGTTGGTTCCACCGGCATCTGCCCCTGTGGTCCGCCCGCCACATTACAATGCTGCGGGCGGAGGCATCGGGTGTAGGGACCATCCGCAGTGCCCGTTGGTGCGTTAGAGGGTCAATAATCCCTATAATAAGGGCGATGCCTGCTCAGGCACCACCATAGGGATTACAATGTCCCTTTCTGCCTGCCCTGTCATGGCGGTTCACCCGCTATGAAAAGGCAGGCAGAAAGTAACTGGCCCTCAGCTATGTGGCCTGGGGGGCACCTCTGGTACCTCCCTAACCATCCCTGCACCATGTTTCAGGCACCGCATGGTGCCTGCCACTTGGTGCAGGGATGTTTTTAAAGTGTTTATTTTCTATTAGGGCATGTGCTGCAGCCTGCAGCACACACCGCAATAGAAAATATACACATTGCGACCGCCGTGAAGGCGGTTACATTGTAATCAGGGCAGGGGGGCCACCGACCTAGTTGGGCTTTCCTGCTTCCACTACGGTGCGGGTTGGACAAGAGTCAGACCGGCATCGTAATGATGCCCTTCATTTTGAAACTGTCTTTTGATGTGCCTCATTTTATGAGTGCTGAGCCTCCTTTCCAGATGCTTTTTCCTGCTTCACCAAGTGCCTCTTCTTGGGAATGCTGAATTAATTTTATTTGGGAGTGTAAAGCAAGACATTTTGGTACCAGGAGTGGGGTACGATTTTAAAAGGGAAAGGGGAAAAATGATTTCCAAAAAGACAATGAGTTCAGTTGCAGAATCCCAGATGCCAACTGAGTTATTGGAGTGGGAAGATGCCCCATATACATGTTTAACAGATGGGGGGAAGAACAGATATTTACATTTTTGCAGAAAGTCTCCTTTGAAGAGAAAAAAGAGCATAGCACTTCAGGGAGAAAAGGTTGGGTTCTTTTGAGTCCTTTTCGTAGCATGTATGAAAGATTTTCGCAGTTAGAATAAGAACGTAATCAAATACAACAGCAGTTGGTTGAAGTTAAACAGAATTCTGATATGTTGATGTGTGAAAACAAATCGTTAAAAGATAAACTGCAAATATATCAGACAGTGCAAGAGCGAGATGCCGTGTGTGTGAGATGCAGTATAAATTAGCAGACTTTTCAGATAGCCAGAGTGAGTCAGAACAAAGGAATGTTGTTCACGTACAACCAGTGCTCTAGCGAAAGCTGCAAGTTAATTCACAATACTCACAGGAGGTTTGAATAAATTCTCTGAAAGACTTTACTCAGCGAGAGATTAATGGCATTTTAGACAGATTTCAACAGAAACCAGGGGAGGCTTTGCTAATGTGGAAAGTGCGTTTGTTTGATTTAGGATCCTCTGAAGTGATGTTAAACCGAGGAAATGCAGTAAAGTTTGGTGCTCTTAGCATTGACTTGACTGTACAGGAACAGTTTAGAAATTATAGAGAAAACAAACAAATCAGCCTGTTACAATTAGCGGGTGCTGGGTGCAGTCACAAGTTAGACTGGCCAGTGAGTGATAAACTTTGGTTTACATTGAGAGATGCATGCAGAGACTGAAGGAAGACATTATGACTATGCTATTTTTGAACATGATTCTGAGCGGGGAGATGAAAGGCAATGTGCTTTTGAGTTGACAAAAGAGGCTATACAATATGCTTTAGATGTGTGGCCAATACAGGAAGGAGACATTAAGGGGCCCATTACGATGGCGGGCGGAAGCACAACCGCCGTGCTGGCGGATGCAAAAACCACCAGTTACCGCCGGCACGCAGCAGTCCACACGCCCGCCCAATTACGATGCGAAAAGCAGGCCAAACACCGCCGGCAAGCCAGCAACACCGTCCGCCATCAAAGTGCGCCCGCACACGTAGCGGCGCAGCACAACTGACACACACCGTCCGACGAAACACGCCCCGCCCGGCGCATAAATTACGATGCCGCAAACAAACGGCTCCCACGGCAAAGAGACACCGCACGTGAAAGAGAGGCGGAAACACGGACGCAGAGCACGGACAACGAAGAAGCGGCACCCCGGGCATGAATCCAGCACTGCAGGCCCTTCCCATGCTTCTGCTGATGCACCACCAAGGACGCAACGTACCGCGGAGACGCAGGTAGGCACACACACAACAAGTGCACGCAAACAGCGCACACAGTGCAAGGGCGGAAAAGCGGACAACCCCCACCAGCGCGTGCACACTACACATCCACCATTGCATCCACATATGACACACAGGCCAAATCCTAACATCGCGGAACACATGTGTACACACCACCTGGGACTAGGAACCAACCACCCCGTCACGGCCCCAAAGCGCCGATGACGCCGCCACACATGCGCACAACGCAGAGGCCAACCGCAGCGCCATGCATGCGTCGCACACAGACACAGGGACACAACCAAGCAGCACACACACCAGCCCCACCCCGAACGCACATGACACGTGGACAGGCCTGCCACAGACATGTCCCCAACGCCCAATTCACGGACAACACCCAACGCCACACAACCGACGCACACATGTCAGTGAAGTCACGCAACAGCAGGACACACCCCAGTGTAACAAACATGGCGAAGCACACAGCGGCGGCAACACCAACTAGGAGAAGCAGGGCTCCTTCGGGAAGAGGAACGCCAGTACCACACTGAAAACCCATACCACCCTGCACATATGAACAAGACACATGAAACGGAACACCAAAGAGCCCGGTGACCGACAACAGGTGGCCCAAGAATTACATCCACACACAAGGCCCAACGCAGAGCGGAAAGGCAGCCTGCCGCCCACACAAGGGAGAGCAGACAGCACTGAATGACCTTCCATTCCAACACCGAAACCACAGCCCTACGACAGAAGCCGGTGAATACAGCCATTGTCCAAGAATAGACCAACACAGGCATGCCGAGGAGACCGACCACACGGCAGATAGCGCATATCACAGAAGCACACAACGGACGGGGAAGAAAGAAGAAAACACTCCCCCATGTCGGCCACATGCAAGTTAATTGGAAGGAGTCACACAGCACTGACCTTGAACTGTCTGAGAAGCATGTGGGAAGAGGGCCCGTGTCCTCCAAACAAGCCAACAGAACACAAGTCCTGTCTCCCCACGACTACACAGAGCTCACAGCAACCCCGGAGTGTGCACATTGCAGACTGCACACACAGCCGGAGCACGCCACCACAACGCACCGCTGCGAAATGGCAACCGCAACACACCTACCCAACTACGCCGAAGAGCTCAAGCTGTACCAAACCAGCACGATACATACATTGGGATGCGATCTCCTGTCCCTGCTGAACGTAAGTTACCGACTGACTTACCGCATCACATTGTTCAGCTGCATCATGCCCGTCTTCTACTGTCGGAGGTGTCCCTACCAGCATCCCGTCGAGATATGCCTCTCCAACCCGGCATGTCTGAAGGCGGACCTGCTACCACTACTCCTCCCTCTGGACGCACACGACAGGGCCTGCTCTGCCTATGGGGGCATGGCGTATGTGGCCAACATCGCACGCGCACTGAAATGGAACCACTGTGCCTCCACACGACGGATCATCGAGAACAGCTACATCGAATGTCACCCAGCATGCCCCATCATGGTCCTCCAAGGGACAACCTACGAACAACACCTTGACAGCCACCATCCGCTTCATTGGCTGGCAAACATGTACACCACCAATGACATGGAAGCCCTGCTGGACGGCATCGCATACCTGACAACCTGTAAATACGTCGGACCACAACGCAGGTTCCCCGAGTGACCTATGAAGTCCAACCCCGCACCCATGCTCAGCTTCCGCACGGACTGGCCAGTCACCACCACAACAGCCATACCAAACGACCGGCAACTGTAACCACACCATCAACGACATCGCCATGACATCGGATATGACCGGGACATGCACACTGTTCCCCATCACATCCAGGAACACCGCATGCATCGTGGGAGGCAGTGGCATGGGCTCTGTGCATCGCACCCACATGGACGGAACTGCACGAACAACCAGGACACGACATGGATCCAGCGCACATGGACACACACACCGC